>JABFEY010000080.1:0-132198 GCA_013618495.1 Fusarium longipes | reverse complement strand
CCTAGTACATTTATCACGTTGCAAGGGCGCCGCCGTTTTTCTCACTTGTCTCCCTCTCCAGCAAGTTACCAAGATGCTGGAGGTCGTCACGCGCTTTAGGGTCGCGTTCCAGAACTCTTCGGACAACCTCCCACTCTTTCCGAGCCATTTGATACGCTTGAGGTAGAATGAACTGTACAGTCGGCGCGTTGATCCAAGGTCCAAGCATTTCCTGGGCCGCGGCCATGCCCGCTTGTTGAGCCTGGTGCTTGTAGGCATCGGTCATTTTGGGGGGTGCTATTGATGGCGGTTGCGGTTTGGCGTACGTTGGCGGTTGTGGGATAGGTACAGGTGTTTGAGTGGTAGACGGCCACTGAGCCCCAGATGACTGCTGCGAAAATCCTCCTTGGGGCGCTTGGGGGGTTGCTGGGGAGAACGCAGGACCAGCCGACGCTGTAGAGTTACTCCTCTGGGCGTGAGCTACAGGGGTTGGTGACCCTACGCCGCTGGCATCTTGCTGGGTCGTGACTCCATCCTTTAGTTGTTTGAGTTGTTCAGGTTCGGTGTGATAGACAAACACAGCTAACAACATGGGCTCTTCGCGCACACGTGGGACGTTGTTGTCTACCAGGTTTAGCATAAATTCAGGGTAGTTATCCTCGCCTGGCGGAACTGGCACTAGGTAAGTGTCCCGAACGTTGGCTATAGTTTTGTCGCCGATGACGCCGTAACGCTTCTTGTCGGTGAAATACTTGAGAAGAGCATGAAATTCAGAATGCGCAACTGGAGACACCGGTGTGAGTGAAACGACGATTATGTCAGTTGATTTGCTGTAGCGTAAACCACAGAGATACTCGATCGCAGCCTGCTCAGTAATCCGACCAGCCACAGTCAACCTTTTGGGAATCAAACTTGACCACGGTCCGACTGAAGCAAAATTGGCACCACCAATATACTTGGCCGTTGCTTGGAAATCAGCAATCGAGCTCATAGCAAGAGACCCGCGCCATACAACATCAGGGTCTTGGGTCTCCTCTGTGGGTGAGTAAGGCGGCGACTCGTTTTCGTCCTGAAGCATGCGGTCCACGTCGGCATCTACACCAGGACCATTAGCCCCAGTCACCAGAGCTGAAGGCCTGCGGATCTGGGATGCAGTTGGAGATTTGACGCTTGAAAAGACCTTGGCGATGTCGAACTCGGCTTGACTTGGCGATCGCTGCTTGTCATCGCTTTGCTGTGGGTGTGAGGCCAAGTCAGTCTGGTCACCGGCTGCAGGCTCCTTCTTGACATGCTGAGGATCCGGGCGACGAGGTCCTGGCGGAAGGGGTACAGCAGAGTCGTTAACAAAGGTTTCATCGTCAACTACCTCCTCACCCTTGTGAGTTCTTCTGACACGTGGGCCCGTTTCGGAGGTATAGAGAATCGATTGTTTCTCAGCCTTGGCCTTCATTTCAGCAGTTTGCCGCTGCATCTCTGATGAGGCAAGCTGCTCTGAACTCATGGTCGCCAAGCTGGTGGGAGACAAATTCTTATACACGAGTCCCTGGCACAACTCCGGGTTGTTCTTCAAGTTGAAGCTCAACGACTTGATCTGTTGGTTGTACTCTTTCTGTCCCTTGGTAGCAGGGTACGCGTCGTACACGCTACGCTCAATCTGGAGGGCGTAAGTCTCTGATAAAGACTCAACCGTAGTTTCTTCCTCAAGCTGAAGATCACCATGCTTCAGCATCGATGCCAGGACATGATATAAAGACTTGCTCAGCGCTTTAGCGGGTCCTGTCCTGGAGCCAGGCAAATCTGAGATGGAAGCGGCGAGGTCATCCGGTGGTGTATATGAAACTTGGGCAGGTGCAGCTCCATTTTCTGACACACGGCGTATCTTGGTCGACTAAATAAACAGTTTGTTAGTATTGATCATGCTGGCCAGAAAGGATACCATACCTTGCCGTCAGCATCATGGGAATCCTCCCGATTCTTTCGCTTCCCAGTCTTTGGGTCCTTCTTATCTTTCGGTGCGTCCGGTGCAGGAGATACCTTGGGCTTGGGCTTGTCTTCGTCCTTGGTCTCACTGTGTCGCTTACCCTTTCCCTTACGTCCACCACGTTTCTTCTTCTTAGACTCCTCCTCGTGGGCTTTGCGCCGGGCCTCCCAGGGCTTCTCTCCTTTGGCCATGCCATCGAGAAGCTCCTTGTGATCATCTGGTCGACATTGCTCGCACCAGTAGTGTTCAGGTATCTCATCATCGAACGAGCTTACTCCCACGCAGACATTGTGTTGCCATGCGCCGCAGGTCTCGCAGGCGATCCAAGCTTCGCCAGAATCCTCGTCTTGCTCTGTGGCGCCGCAGACACAGCGGATCAGCTCATCCTCCTCCTCCTCTTCTTGTTCCTGCTGTTGTTCCTGTTCTTGCTCCTGCTCCTGCTCCTGCTCCTGCTCTTGCTCTTGCTCCTTGGCTTTCTTGGTTTTTTTGGTTTGTCGTTTCTTAGGCATACTGGCAGGCTCAAGCTCGTCAAATGACTTGGTGTGTTGGCCTTTGGTGGCGCGTACCGATCGTCGAGGCTCTGCTTCACCTGAGTCGTTGTTGTTAGTTAATGCTGTAAAACTCTTGATGTGGTGAGAATCCTCGCGATTTGGGGCTGCCTTATCCTTAACAAACTGAGAGGACTTGGCGAATTTGGCGAGTCTTTGTCGCTTACCAGACATGATTATAGATTGAGCCAATGCTCGCAATGCGAATTTTGGAACTGAGACGCGTGTCGGTACCGAACGGCGTGGGCCGATGAGGTAGTGGTGTTGGAGAGGTTTCTACTATAACAAGCGCAAGATGGTGTGCGCCCTTATACGGGCATTGAAGTAATTACGTAGGTGATATTTGAAAGTCACGACTATGTCAATAACAGCTTCAGGCTCTTCCCAGCTGTTCCACGCGCAGAGGCTTGTCTGTTTGTTTTCAACCTCTATACGTCTTGGCGCAAAGAGATGTTCCAACAGTGTTGATACACAGAAAATTCAGGTATGCCCGAGGTGAATAGAAAGGTCGCTTGTTGATGGGCCGACTACACCGAGCGCGATAGTATCTTCAAGCCTGTCGTGAGGCGACGCAAATTCAATCCAGGTTGCGCGATAAGATTGTCCTGATATGTAAACCAAATATCAGTAGGATGGTGCGGGTCGCGTGCCGAGTCTGTAAAGACGCGCGCACTGTAAAGTCTGGTTCCTGGAGAGAAACCACAACTGTCACACAGAAGAGTAAAAAGACAGTGTTTTTGTTTCAAGTTGACTGAGAAGTATGTCGTTCAGAAAATCGTTCAAAATGGTGATGATGTAAAAGAGAAGTGCTGTGGTTCTGGAAGCTGGAGGGGGGAAGGGAGCTATGCGGAGGAAGGTATGAAAACTTCGGCACTAGTAGAAAGCTTCTGCCCGTCGCCCATGCCCTACAGTGATTGAAGTGGTTGGGTGGCAGATGGCAGGGGTCAGGATAAACTTGCGCTTATGACAGACAATTCAATTTGGGAAGTAGCTTGGTCTCTCTCTCTCTCTTGTGTCCACTCGAAAGATGCTGTTTGATGCCTGATTGTGGCAAAGTATTTGCCTGAAAATCAAGACATGTGTTGCCGAATGTCAGCAAGGTAGGAGTTTGAATTAGTCATGATCGATACGCTAGGTAGTAGCCTTGCAGCAGAAGCTTTGATTAGATTGGCTGAGACAACTGAGGATATTCTGGCCTGAGGCAGTAGAATCCTAGCCTCATAGGTAGCAGCTCAGCAGCAGAAAGCTAACGCGGCGCGGCGGCCTAGAGCTCCGTTACAGGTAACCAACTGGAACCTGGGCTGCACCGACGTAAACGAATCCACAGCCTCAACTCCGACAATCAGCCAAATCCTCACTATCGCAACGGCTCTCAGTGACTAGTCGCTTAGACTTTGTTATAAACCCCTTCTTTGTTAATACTTTCAATTCAGACGTCTCAAGGTTTCCACCATGTCTCGCCGTTACGATTCCCGAGTGTGTTGACCCTTGAAGCTCCGGTACTTGGAAGCTCTCCCACCTTGGTAGCTAACTGATATCCACAGACAACCATCTTCTCACCAGAGGGCCGTCTTTACCAGGTCGAATATGCTTTAGAGGCTATTTCACATGCAGGTACCGCCATTGGAATTCTGGCTAAGGATGGTATTGTCCTCGCTGCTGAGCGAAAGGTCACCTCGAAGCTGTTGGAGCAGGACACTTCCGCCGAGAAGCTCTACATCCTGAACGAGTACGCAACCCCTCCATGGCACGGCTCTCCTTGTGTAGAACTGTTTGGCTAACCAAACTTATCCGCATAGCAACATGATCTGTGCCGTTGCTGGAATGACCGCCGATGCCAACATCCTCATTAACTACGCCCGACAAGCCGCTCAGCGATACCTCCTCACCTACAACGAAGACATCCCTTGCGAACAACTCGTGCGCCGGCTTTGTGACTTGAAGCAAGGTTACACCCAGCATGGTGGTCTACGTCCCTTCGGTGTGTCCTTCATCTATGCTGGCTGGGATCCTCGAAGACAATTCCAGCTCTACCTTAGCAACCCCTCTGGCAACTACGGTGGCTGGAAGGCCACAAGTGCAGGCGCAAACAATGCAAGCGCGCAGAGTCTCCTCAAGCAAGACTACAAGGAGGATTGTACTTTAAAGGAGGCTTGCGGCATGGCAGTCAAGGTTCTTAGCAAGACGATGGACTCAACCAAGCTGAGCAGTGAGAAGAGTATGTTTCGTCATTGGCTCGCTCACATCAACCCGCTAACATCGTGTTATAGTCGAGTTTGCAACAGTAGGACAGACCGAGGACGGCAAGATCTATCACCGCCTGTGGAGCGCTGATGAGATCACGGCATTGTTGAAGGAGCACGATCTGGCGAAGAACGAGGAGACAGAGGAAAAGTAAGGAGCAAGACAATAGATTCTTGATAGATGGGATGAAAGGAATGCGGGGCCTATTCTTATCTGCCCCTGTACAATAATACCATGAAATGACCATACAACGAGATGAGGCGCAATTGGACTCTTGCTCTCATCAAAGTCTATGATTGTCGGTGAAGGATGGGGTCCGATGAAAAACGCTATGCAATGTGGACGATATTGAATCGTCTCGATCAAGCACGCAAACTATGCCTAAGTCCCCAATATCAGCGTCGCGAACCTCTCAAGTTATCCATCTCAAATCCTACATCTGTCCCTCTAACAGCCTCTTCATCATCGGTGATGCGCTGCCAGCCGGGCTGTGTGTCGACTCCTGGTCGTGGATAAGGCTCGTCACACTTTTGGCTTGATAGTCGAGGCCAGTGGCGTCTGTAGCTCCAATACGCAATGCTCATGCCTAGAGCTGAGCCAACGCAGACATCGTAAACGTCATGGCGGTAATCCTCACATCTGGAAATGGCAATCAGACCTGCCCCGATAAGTGGTAGGAAGCAGACCAAAGCCCGGCTCAGGTCACGGCCGCCGGCTGAGTAGCGGAAGACATGGAGTTGGCCAGCAAGGAAGAGGCTGAGAAATCCCAAGCCAGCAAACGAGAAGGATGAATGCCCAGAAGGAAACGACCGCCAACCCTCTTGGAGAATATGGCCATCTTCTCTCGTGCAAACATCGATAGTGACAAGAGTGTTGGCCTGTGTGCCAATCGCAGGCTGACAGCGGTCCAACAAGTCAGGGCGCGGCCGGCCAACGGCGTTCTTGATGATGTCAGTGATGAAGGATGTAAGCACGATGGAGATAAGGAATGAGAGGTAGGTGACTTCGTGTTTAGCAGCTGGTGCTCTTGTAACTATGTTGAAGGCAATGAGAACTCCCAGCGGTATGAACAGGGCGTATACAAAGTTCATAACTAGTGTATCATATTAGTCGTGATAGAGAAAAGCCAGTCCTACTGCTTCAAACTTACAGACGGGAACACGCTCATGAACTGCAAATGGATACGAGATTTGGAGGTCATTTATGAAGAACATGCGATGAAACGGGTTGATGAAGAGGACCGTCTGTAAATTTGTCAACAGCTGTACTCTCTTTCAGATTGTGTTGTACAGACCAGGATCCAACCAGCAAGGAGAAAGAGAAAGCCAACGTAATCAGGCGCATGAGTTGTCTGCGAAGTGTGAGTCTTAATTTGGCATATGTCGACTTGAGTAGTTACATACCTTCCAATACTTCCGTAGGAAAGAGACAGGGCCTCCAGGCGAGCCATAGTCATGAGTCGGTGCCATGATTATGGTGGTGGTCAAAAACAGATATAAAAGCCTGGATCGACGGAGCACAGGCGGAATGCAAGTACCAGCACCGAAGTCGTTATATTGTCGCTGGTTCAGGTGAGAAGGAAATGTGTTTTGTCTTCACTGACACGTCATATCATCAATGAAACGCTCAGAGAGTGTTTAAGAAGAGTTGAAAGATTGTTGAGGATGATGAGGTTAGATGTGTTGCCCAAAGCGGGAATAAGGGCCCCCTGATCTAGAATTTCTGGGACCATGTAAACGGAAACTTGGAACAACCCTTAGCTGTGTTATTGGTATATTGAAACCAAACCCACGGCAAACATACAGGATGATGATTTTGTATTTTTCAGTCAATATGAAGTTTCCGACATGATCTATAAATTGTCAACAAAAATTTCCCCCTTATTGGCCAGACCTTCACTCTCCGAATTACCTGGAACAATGATCGTCACTTGGGCCAAGCTGTTTGCTAAATTCTTGATGGATGTTCAACATGCTATCGACTGGACTCTGGGTATTGTTGATGGTAAAAATGATCATTCTGACCCATGTTTGCAAGGTTCAAAATATCCTCTAAGTAGAAGGAGGCCCAAAGCTCGAAATTCTTAACCACAACGTCAACTACCTACTAAGGTAGCCCAGCAAGTTACAGGGTAGGTAACCACAATCTATCTAAATCCCTCCACTATCCGCTGGGTCCAAGCTCCTTCCGACTTCTTTTTGGAAATGGATCGCAACTTTCTTGCTATTGCTCTACCATTCAACTTTATTACCATTAGGTAGGCAATTTTTGCGACCCGAATTTGTGCACTTCAAATCGCGACGACCGTATCACTTCGAACATATCTGAATATTGATCGCCTTTTCTTTATCATCGCCTGGTCTCAAACCTTGATGTCATAATCTGCGACACGCGTGGAACGAAATGCTTAAGTCTACGCATACACCCTCGGCAGCTGCACTGGCGCCGCTGCCTCCCGGATGGACTGAACATACAGCACCGACAGGACATACATACTATTATAATGCCGAAACGAAAGAGTCTACATACAAGCGACCAGGAGTTCAGCCTTCTCCGCAGCCTGCGCAAGCACCACCACCGGCGTACCCTGCCTATGGTTCAATACCCTCTCTCGCCGATCCAAACGTCGCCAATACTTATATGGCTCAATTCACCCAAGAGCAGAATGGACAGAGACAACATAGCTCACGAGGTGGGCATGGTGCCGGGCGCGGGGGCTTTGAAGGTCGACCACGCCCACAACCTGTGGACAAGCCGAGGAGGAAAGAGCCAATTCCAGGCTGCGAACCGTGGATCCTGGTCTACACCAAGTACTCAAGACGCTTTGTGTATAACCCTGTCAAAAATACCAGCTATTGGCGCATACCAGAGAAGCTGATGCCCGCCATCTTGGAGCTTGACAAGGCACGATTAAGAAAGAAGGCTGCAGGTGATTCGCAGCAAGAGACGGGAGAGAATCAAGAAGATATTTCGGAGAAAAAGGCAGATGAAAATGCAGCAACCCAGAAGCCAGAAGCCTCTGTAGCAGGCCTGGACAACGACGGCAGCGAATACGAAGAGGTTGAGGTGACGGACGATGAGGGCGAAGGCGAGGGCCATGGAGAATATGATGATGGAGAATACCCATCCAAGAGGCAGCGTACTGCAGATCCCGAAATCGACGAAGACGCCCCGTTGGAATTCACAGAAGCCGATTTTGCAGCACAATTACAGGCTATGGGAGACGATTACGGCCTCGAACCAGGCGATTATGACGATGGAAACGCAGAGGAATGGCCTGAAGGTGCCGAGGGAGTGCCCCTATCCGAGGACGATGCCAAGTATCTTTTCAAGGATCTCCTGAATGACTTCAACATCAACCCTTACAGTCCGTGGGAGAAGCTTCTGGAGGAGGGCAAGATCATCGACGATCTGAGATACACTGCGCTTAGCACTACGAAAGCACGCCGAGACTGCTGGGATGAGTGGACGCGTGAGAAGATTGCAGAGTTGAAGGAGCAGCGAGCAAGGCAGGAAAAGCGGGATCCTCGTATTGCTTACATGGTATTCCTGCAAGAAAAGGCAACCCCAAAGCTGTACTGGCCTGAGTTCAAGAGGAAGTACAAGAAGGAGGACGTCATGAAAGATCACAAGATCACAGACAAGGATCGCGAAAAGGCGTACCGAGAACATGTTGGGCGGCTGAAAATGCCCCAATCTAAACTCAAGTCTGATCTGACTGCCCTGCTCAAGGCCCAGCCTGTACATCTGCTTAATAACAAGTCGTTGTCTACCGGCTTACCCGACCCGGTCCTCACCGACATTCGATACATATCCCTTGAGCCCAAGATTCGTGATCCCCTGATCGAAGCTTACGTGAGCAGTCTGCCTCCACCACCCGAAGACTTGGATGCGGCGAAGGACGACGAAGAACAGCGAAAACTGCGTGATGCCCGCGAAAAGCGCGAGAAGGCATTGGAGTCAAGAAATCGCGCAGTGGAAGAGCAGAGAAGGAAGCGGGAGCGTGAGGTGGCGGCGAGCAAAGCCAGATTGCGAGACGAGGAAAGAGAAATTGAGATGGCCATGAGAGTAGGTAAACAGGGGCTACAGAGTCAACTAGCTGTCATGAGGGATGCGGAGACAGAGTCCTGATGCAGCGAGAAACACCAATTGTCTATCTATCTAAATAAAGCATTTCCGATCCTAGTGACCAATTCCTGAGAGTACCTGGGTCTCTGCATTCGATTACAATCCGTACATGAAAGTGAACTTCTTGTCTGCGTAACGACAGTCATTGAGTCGCTCGCTCTCGATCTCCTCAGGTGTCATAGTGTCCAATATCGCCCTCTTGCGCTTGTTGACGGCTGCCAGCATAAACCGGTACGACACATATCCAACCAGCGCTATGGCTAGAAAGCCCAGGGTAACGTAGAACGGAAACTTGTAGTCGGGCTTATAACGTTGTCGGTACAATTGTGCACCGATCACGCCTCCGAGGTTGCCGAATCCATTGACACCAAGTACAAGCGCCCGCTTGCCAGGCTCTGGTGTGTTGCCACTGAGCCAGGCCATGGTAAGGGGAGCAGAAATGTATACGCCCGAGAGTAACACGCATAGTGATATGTACTGTCCGGTGCTCGAGGAGATCGTGACGGTAAGGACTAGACCAATAATCCCGAGTAGCAACCCGCCGAGAATGTGATAACCTCGCTCCTTGTGATGATCAGAGCTGAGGGCAAAAATGTAGAGGCCAAGAGCGCCGCAGACAAAGGGAGGAACCGTCATCTGATGTCTTGTTAGTCAAGTCCAATTGATATTTCGTATAAGCACGACGTACCAAGTTCGCAAGAATAGACTCGTATCCTAGCCCCTGAACAACAAGGGGCAGAAAAACCGAGAAAGCGCTGCTGGGAACACTGGCGCAAATGTTGAGTAAAAGGACTGTCCAAAGCTTCCAGTCTTTAAGCGTCTCAACAAAATCCCTCTTGCTCAATCGATTCTTTTCTATCCCGTCTTCGCTGTACTCGTGCTCGACAAATTCGGCGTTATCTTGTTTCATTCGTTCGACGGCAAGCTCTCGTTCGTCTGATGTTAGAAACCAAGCAGAACCTGGACCGTTGGGTAGCCATAGCCAAGCAACGATGGCAAAGAAGCAAGTTAGCGCCCCTTCGATCAGGAAAAGGTACTGCCAGTTCTTGAGGCGGCCGCCACGGAGGTGGAAGATTCCGTATGCTTGAGGATGGATGTCAGCTTTTGCACTACCCAAAGTTGAGTTTGGAACCCACAGATTGAGCCAGAGAAGGCACCAGCAATTGCATACTGTCCATAGAAAAGGGCAAGTCTGACACAAAAATCATATCGTGGATAGAAGAATGATAGGTACGCCACGGCTGTGGGATAAAAACCCGCTTCAAAGGCTCCAATGAGCAGGCGTGTGGCAATAAGTGCTTCTGGAGTAAAAGTCAGGAAGATTCAATACGATGGCATGATTGAATCAAGTGGACAAGGTCAACATACCACGTCCTTTAATAAAAGCCTGACCGATAGTCACTGCACCCCAGCCAAACTGACAAGTGTTAGCCAGTTCTAGCCGTGCTTGATTCTGCATTAAATTGTCAACTTACCATCAGAAACGGAATCCAATGCTTAGCACCAATGTAACGACCAGCAGCGGCGGATACAGGCTGGAGGACAACAAAAGTAACAAAGAACAAAGATACAGCCTCATTAAGGTCATCAGGTTCCGCCCCTATGTCGCTGGTAAACCCTGGAATCATCTAGTCAACCAGACTGAGCACGACAAAGTAGAACCGAGGCGAGTCGTCACACCTTGTGTTTCGGCATTGCCAACATTGCCACGGTCAAGGCCATTGAATAGGTACAAGAGAGATAAGAGCGGAAGAAGAGCGAAGTCCAGCTTCTGGTTTAATGCTCGACTTCTCTCCCTCGTCTGATCCGTCGAAGAGCTAGCGACTTGACTGGATCGTGTCTTGCTCGACGACTTGAAAACATTTTGATCGGTCATATTGGTAGTAGTTCAAGTCCAAATGGAGGGGGGGACGACTGGCTTGCTTCATAGATCAAGAAAAAATGGGACAAATTGCTCGTAGTGTATTATCCAGATTCCACGACCAGTTTTAGGCGTCCCCGTCTCATTCATATACACATTTTCTCGACAGGCAACACAGGTCCTGGAAGGGCTCCTGAAAGTTATGCTCGTATTGAGATTCCATGATAACTTCGCCCAGATGCCACAGGCCCGGGGTTGCTCTGGAGCTTGCCCAATGAACCCCCATCATACAAGTTTCCCAAGGGCCCGGTAAGCGTGATCCATGTGAAGGCCCGATCCGGGTGTCATCTTGTTTGTCACCATCGTGTGCAAATCAAGGTTCATCCTCGACCTATCACGAAGTAAGAATCTGACAGCAGACCAGACGCTCGGGATTGAGGCTGACATGAAAGTGCCTCGAATAGGCAGATGGCCAACGCCACTGATGCAACCTCGATCGAGGTTGCCTGAGCTCCTCGACACCCACTGACCGCATCTTTAGCCTACACACCAAGCACGTTAATAGTGATGGGTGGTTATGTGAGGGTCAAAGAGTAGCGGAATGCAACTATGAAACATCATCTTTGAGTAATCACTAAGGAGCGGGACTCGCATAACCAGTCACCAAGCGCCTCCACAATTGTGCGCAAAACAGGAAAGCGATTATTACCAGTTTCCCGTGATGACCAAATCCTGTTGCTGATGATCTAAGTCATTCGATCGCGCGCGTATGGGCTGTGTCGTTAGGGCTGTAAGGCTGACATATACCCCGGAATCAGGGATCCTTCGTGCTGCTTACTGAGAAAGTACTACCGCACCTTAGCACCTGGTGTTACGCCTTGGCTAGAACAAGGACTTGTAAACGACTGAACAAGCCTTCTAGAAAACGAATTCCAGGTCATCATGTTGCCAAATCGAGCACTCAACTGTTCAAAAGAATTGTCACTAGCATGGCATAGCCCTCTTGCCCGAAACGCATGTCTCGATTGAGATTCACTTGTACCCCACTGCAGCTTTTGGGTGAAACGACCGCAACAGGGCCACAGACATGCTAGCATGGAAGCCAAGATTCTGTTAAGAGACCCAAGGCTCAGAACTTACAACTGAAGAGACAAATGTCAGACAGTCTCCACAGCTACGTTGATTCCATCAGATTTTCACACGGTGAGTGTGAGCCTGAGAGCTTGTCAGACCTTCCAAGGCACCAGAGAAGACGAAAAAGGTTAAACGCTGCTGCCCATTGGTCGAAGGGGAAACGAGAGTAATACAACTCTTCATATTGTTGGGGCTAAGTACCATGCTTGGAACTGGCTGACTCGGATTTAGTTCTCAGAGATTGGTAAAGTATTGGTCAGCTTTGTTTGCAACTTCCTCTGCATATCTCGATATTCCCACAGAATCGGTAACTCCGTCTTCAGTAATGTAATAATTAATCAAATCAGATGGCACCCACTCGAAATACACGTTCTCGATATTGACTCGACAGTAGGGACTCTGGAGGAGGGACGTCGAGAGCTCTCCCCAGGCTTGCGTAACCTCTCTTGGCTCATTCTCCTCCTGGTATGGGGGCGAGAGCGGCAGCACTTTCTCTTTCTCAGAAAGGGCGACGATTTTTGCTTGCGGGGCAGTGTATCTGACTGTCAAGATAGTGGGTAACGTGCCGGCCTTGTTGCTAACCGCCGCTGTTCGATCGATTAAATCAGCCCCGATTAGCACGATATCGATCCCTATTGACGCCGCGATAGCTACACTTGCATCTGTGTGGAGTGTTATATCAACCATTGTCTTGTTTTCACTGGCAAAAGAAGCGATTGCTTGCGCCATCCTGACACCTTCAAAGAGTGGCCTAGATTCGAGCACGTGGATATGTATAGGTCGCACCGCTTTCTTAAGAACGTGGATTATGGCTGAGACGATAGTAGAGCTGAAAGAGAGCGTGAGAATTCCAAGTGGACCGTCTCCTGATAGGTGTTGTTCCAAGAAGGCTTGGAATGACAACCCAGTTCTGGAACTGGTAGTCTGCCGGTCCTGAGCGTACTTTTCAAGGCTCATGACAATGTCATCAAATAAGCATTTCCCCACCGAACTGCTTTTTGAGATTTTACTCTCAATTATGCTCAAAACTGAGAGAATAGTGTTCAATATCGATGCGCCCATACTTTCCCGCCCGTTCTTCCATAGATGCCAGCCAGCGAACCTCACATTTGTCCACCACCGTTCTATGTCGGAAGTATCGATATGCCTAAGCACATCGATATACGTACCAAGGGCGGTGGAAGCGAGCTGGCGAGCTCCGCTCTCGTGATCGTTCTGCAAAGTGGTCAAGCCCTGGTCGAGGGTGTTGCCAGCCGCCTCGCCCAGGTCAATATTGAACCACACCCTTCGGAGGCTCTCAAAGATGCGCGGAACTCCCTCAAAGTTTTCCGAATCGTTGACAGCGTCTGGATCAAACCACTCATAGCCTTCATGCTCCCAGTCTATCTTGATACCAGCTTCACCTCGACCACCGTCAGGCTCCGATTTGAGAATGAATGCAAAAGGATTGACTGTCCAGTCTCTCCCAATCGAGTAATCGACAAAGGAAAAGGGTTTCCCTTTCCGGAACAGACGTAAGGAATCTTTGGTAAGTGTTGTTTCTTCTTCAAGTTCTCGCCACGCTGTGTCAAGTGGATCCGCGTCGGTCTCATCTACGCTGCCAGAGATGCCTGCGTATGTGTCTGGGTAGTAGTAAGCACAAATTACAATTGTCAGATAGTCATAGAGAGAGACAAGGATTACTGATAAGTGTTTACGTTACTACTCCGACGGAAGAGAGCAACTTGCGGCCTTTGAGTTGAGTCATCACATGGAAATTTGAAGATGAAGCATGTTGTAACGGCCCTTCGCTTGAGAGGTGCCATTCGCGGTAGAAAACCAGCAAAACCTCGACAGTTGGTACTAGCGATGATGACTCGAGGCAAAAGTCAGCTCGTATTAAAGCTTGTTCGATACTAGGTACTACCTAGGCAAAGGAGGATACCGAGACTGAGAGTAAGACATCCATTCCTACCCAAGTTGCCCACTCATCACATGACTCTCGCACGTCACCTTCCTCTAAACTTACACCATATTGAAGCACGATTGACGTATTACGCAGGTACAACGGGTGTCATGTTTTGATGTTCTTACTCATTCTCGACTTCTCACCCATGGCTTTATTTTGCACGTTAGGAACGACCTTGGTAAATTTTACCGTTACTGTTAATTGGGATAAGAAGAATTGTCTTTCTGGTGCTCAACCGAAACTCAAAAAAATGCCACAATATTCTTCCATACAACTTAATTAATAAGTAGTTGTCCTTCTAGACTCATACTTAAAAAGGGGCAAAAAAAAAAAAGAAAAAAAGAAGAAAGATATTGTACCAATATCGACGTTTAAAATTATTGTTTGCATGACGTAGATCTAAATGAGATACCCATTGTAGGACTGCCAATCAACATCTATCCACGATACCAACTCATTGTACAACATATGACTTTGATCAACAAGAACCGGTTGCTGTAGTGCCTCTGAACTTAACTTGTCCGGCCATGATTGTCCCATATCTACTGTTGTCCGGTTCGCAATTGGGTCGTAGGTCGTCGAAGCTTGCGCCATGTTAATAGAGCGTGTCGCAGCGCCGATGTCAACAGGTATAGGAAGTCTTTGTACAAGAACACGAAGGTCCCTAAGAACCGTGGCGCAATCTCGTCCGTAGTTGCTGCCCACACGGCTCTCATCCTCGAACCTGGCGATCACAAAATCAAGATCGAGTGACCGAGCCTTTTCGGTCCTAGATGGTGGTAACAGATCCTCGACCAGCTGCTGCAGCATCAGCACGATAGCAGCATTAAATATGAAATGAAGGCCAGCTTGAAGTAGTTTTCGAGGTTGATTGACAAGCAAAATCTGGCGTGCGAGGCGAATGTTGTGCTCTGCCGATGCAATGCATCGCTTCAGGTGAGGAAGCTGCGGATGCGCGCTCAAGGAGCATTGGCGAGAGACGAGCTTTTCCGCGAATGACTTTTTGACCAGGGCGAAGAAAACGGGGCGTATAGTTAGGATGATAAGCTGCAAAGTACAGTCAGCAATAGGGTCAACGGAAATTATATAAGTTGCACGAGGTACCTGGTTATAGTGCATATGCAGCAAGCAGGTGGCTGGATCATCGCTCAACCCATTGCTTGAGAGCTGTATCGTTGGAGGAAGGTTTAGATTCCAGCCATCAAGCATTCTGATTTCCCCCTCAAGACTTCTTGCAGGTCTGACAGTATCCTCTGAAGGGGATACGCGATAAGTGTTACATACAATATGACTTGAGATTCGTGAAAGCTCGACATGCGCCTTGAGCCCATCAGCTGGGGGCATAGACCTGTCGAACGGTTAAGCTAAAGTAGCGCACGAGAGAAGAGAAATGAACATACGGGGCATCGCAAGGAGGTTCTAAACGGATGGCATCATCCATGATGGTTGGGGGTCTTCCCATCAGACAGCTCAGATAGCGATCTAGCACGTATAGCGTCCAGAAGACTCGCTTGCCGCTCTCATCCAGCCATCCCCTATGAGCGCCGTGCATTATACTGATGTGCATGGCGCTACTCACACACATGTATGCAGCATCGCGACGGTTCACCTCGATCAGGTAAAATCCCATTAGAGTCAACGCTGCAACTTCGTTGGGTGTGAAGCGTGTGATGTCCAGAGGATTCCCCAAGAGCGTACGGGCTCTACTGAAGTAGCTCTGGCTGGGGTGAGAATCTTCCAAAACGTCTCGGGGTGGAACAGTTATAGCTTGGGAGACAAGAGCGAATGCAGTTTGATACAGAGCGAGAGGGCGACATTTCGTCAACCGGACGGCTGGCGGGTCCCGCTCCAGTGGAGGGATTACGGGGGTTGAGAGATTCCCCCACCAGTAGATACCGCCGCTTGGCCAGTTACCGTTTCCGTCTTGAATGAAATATCGTAGCTCAGATAACATAGTGTCCATCTCAAGGTGAGAAGGGAACCACGTAGGGTCAACGTCGCGACCGAGCAACGGACGAGAGTCGTAGGTTTGATAGCGGCCGAGACTGGACAAAAATGCACTCCCGTCCGAGCCCGGACGGAGATTCTGATACGCAAGAGGTAGTACTGTTGTCATGAATTCTTTCAAGTAGTCGAGAAAGGTTGCACCACTCGTCTCGCCGAGGAAGCGCGCATAGCCATCGGGATCATGCAGGAGACGTCCTTCAGTGGTTGCCAGGTTCTCTTCTTCATCCTGCCTCTGATTTGGGGTCGATGCGGAGTGTGATAGCTGAGGAAGGTGTTGTCGCGATAGCCCAACGTTGAGTTCTTGGCTCCGCGCATCCGAAAATTGAATTTGAGAGTGAGGCTGAGGGATTTGCTGGAACTGTCGATGGATGCTGGGAAATTGATATTGAGGAAGCTCATGCGTAGACCTCGCTGTGTTTGTGTGACCATCTATTGTTGGTATTGTATGAAGTGTTGATCCAACACCAGGCCCAACATGACGACCAGAGCCAGAGCTAGAGCCAGAGCTTGCCCAGCCGAGTAATGCAGATAGTTCTTGGCGACTGGTGGCATCAGTAACCGCGTTGGATATAGCTGCGGGTACAGTGTCCCGAAGCACCCGCTCATAGAGGTCGACCTTGTGTCTGAGCTCTTGAAGCTCTGCGCGTGTAACAGAGACCTTCTCGACGGGAAGAGGATATACGCAGTCGCGTGAAGAGGATTGACACTGCCGACACGGGTGGTCACCAGAGCATCTGACTCTTCTCACGTTGCAAGCATTGCACCTTTAGACAAAACATTCGTTAGACCAGACCAATATGTATTGCTTGTCTCGAAGTTTGATACATGAGAAGCGTCATTTACATAGGCTGCTATTTGGAGAAGCATGATGTTGATAGGTAATAGACAGATTGATCGATAGTGCACAACCATTGATGGAACACCTTTCTGGAAGAGATGTCATATATCAACAGCTACTGACCACATGAGGAAAAAAAAAGAACAAATACAGAATAACTCAACAACCAAAACAGAAAGATAACTTACGCGGTAGCGACACGCTTGCGGTGCTCGGGAGCAACCTTATGTCGGCGGGGATTAACAGGAAGTCTTCGTGGAGCGGATGCGTCATTAGCATTAGCCTTAGCCTTAACATCAGCAGCAGGAGCAGGAGTAAGAGTAGCAGTAGACCGAAGTTGAGCCGATTGTACTCCCATTGCTTCAGTTCCAGTTAGACCAGACTCGGATCCAGAGTCTTGGGGCCCGAGGGGCTTCATGGCTTAGTCGTCGGGTCGGGTCGTGGACTTGTTTTCCAAGAGGAGAACAGAACCTTCGTCGTATGCTTCCATTGACTGAGAACCAGTCAGCCCCTGCTCAGTTCTGTTTAGTTGCCTTGACTTTGGTTACTTTCCTACCTTAAAGAGCTAGGTAAGGATACTTAGGGGGGTTTGAGCACCTACGTACCGGTTTTTAGGTGGTGTCAGTCCCCCACTCGTTTGATGGCCTACCATTACCCTGCCCAGCTTAGAAATGGAGATCCTGTTTTGCGGAAAATAGGTAAGAGATTTTTTTTTGTTGGTGCGGAAATTGAAGAGACACTCAGGATCGAAACCGGTCAGTTACTCATGGAGAAGTCCCATCACCAAGAATTATCAGCACGAACAAACTAAAAACAGACTTGAAATGGTTCGTTTCGCTTGTGGTACGGCACAGCGAAGATAACCCTGACCGTTTCCTCCACTGATTTCTAGTTGCTAGGTTGCTTGCTCTGCTTTTCTGTAAATACTGTTCACAGTTACATGGAACCTAGGTTTCTTTTTTTTTTATATATATATAAAAAACACCTACTCTTGGTCGTGGCATTTCTTTTTTGCCTTCCTACATTCTCTCTCCTCTTCTTCTTTTCACGTTCACAGACAAAGACTAACCGGTTAATCCGTATCGACCTCAATACTGCAGATGTTGCTGTTAACGACGCACGGCTGATCTTACACACATAGTTTGAAGGCCCAACCGAACCGAGGCTCGCCTATAGAATATGGATAACGTCGTGGTTTGACAGGGGGGTTGCAACCTTGTCAGCTTTCTAGTATTATTATCTGGAACACAGAATGCTTTGCTTACTCAAGCAACGTGTTGAAATTTCCTGCACGAACCTCGATAAGGAAATTCGCCCAAGGTCAGTTGTCCAAACCTGATGCTGTTGGGATAAGACATGGCTCTTCTCTTTGCGTGCTTGAGTTATACTATGCCTCTTTAGGCGTGCAAAAAGCATACCCTTGCTTTGAGTAAAAACATGACTGATTTCTACTGTCAGTTTCTTGGCGAATAATAAGTGTGTGTAGAGTGATAAAGGATGTCCGGTCCGTCTTTGCATTGCACCTAGAGAGTGCCGAGATTCTATAGATAACGGCAATCCAGGATAGGGCATAATGGCTCAGCACTAGATAGAGCCTCGATGATGACAAGGGAGCCTTGGAACCGGCTGGCTTTGATATTGGGAACATCGCTATCGAAGCCCATTGAGGTCATGCGCCACCTGCGGTTTTCTGCTTTGCCTGCCCCCCAAGAAAAACATCATGCTCTACCGGTCGGAGAATCCCAGAGATACTGCCTGTTCGAGAAAGTCATCCGTTTGGTGTAGCGGAGATAATGCGCTTCTTGAACAATAACCTTCGATATAGGACAAGACCCTGAAATCGTACTGCATATTATATAGTCACTGGGATATGGTAGTAGCCAAGACCCATGGAATAATTATCCTGGTGAAATACTCTGAACGATGCACCTTGTCTTCACTGTAAGCTGCAACACAAACCACTTACTAATAAAGGATCCATCCATCCATATGTGCACTCCGCAATTGAGATTGAAGGGTGAGAAATAAATGTTTCTTGATGTAATGATACGGTTCTAATAACATTTACCAAAAACACCATTAAAACAAAACCCGCCTTTTTGTTGCACCATCTTTATGCAACGGTAAGATTGACAGTAAACAGACATAAAAAAATAGGATATAAAAAAGATGCCAGCCAGAGAACTTCTGCTTCCAGTTCAACCAGCCATTTTCGCTGCCCGTGCTAACCGATAACACTTTCAAATAAACATTCCATTCACTCATTCTGTCGTAATAATTTATTGGTTGAAAATGGACTGGACAATCTCGCCTGAGCGTGTGCTCAGAACTGAAAGAAGTGTATCGCTCAACTAAGAAAGGCAGATTGTTAGTACCAGAAAAGGATACAGAGAATGGTGGGTCACTTACTCCATGGGTGCCCTCGCAGCAGCCTTGCAACCAGACGCCAGAGTCATCGGCAACAGTGCCAGGCGAGAACTTGACTCGGTAATCTCTTCCGACAGCCAACTTTCGTTCGCCATCTTGTGTCTCAACGTTCCAGCCATTAGTTCCCTTGAGGGACTCATTGCGTCCCGACACAGTCTTGGGGAGCATCGTCCAGGCGTCCTTGAGCATGTCGATATGAGCACGTCGCTTGTAACCAGTAGCGGCGATAATCAAGTCTACGTCAAAGGTCTCTTGATCAACGAAGCCGTCCAGGGGACCATCGTTTACGCGCTGCACCTTGATCTCGAGAGCATCGCCCTTGTTGTCGACGCTGGCAATCTCGCGTCCTGAAAGAATTCGGTGGGGCCATTGAGTCTCGTCGTCGCTGATTTCGCGCTTCTGGTCGTACATCTTCTCAAAAAGGTGTTCAATAAGCTCCAGGCGAACGACACCGTAGTTGGTCGCGCGAGCCTCGGTTAGCAGAGTCTCGCGAGCCTTCACAGATCGTGGCCACAGGTTGTCAATGTACTCAGGGTTGAAGATAGAGTTTACACTGTACGTCATTGTTAGCAAAGGCTCATCTCTGGTTAGGCCTATACAGCTAGATAACTTACAATGGAGAGTCATCGCTGGGACGGAGGAACTCCTGTCGCATAATGAGGTAGGTTTTGGAGTTGGGGTACAAGTTCTGGACATTGTTAAAGATCTCGGCGGCACTTTGGCCGGCACCGATGACAGCAACCCTATAGGGGGCGTTCTGCTTGGAAAGGATCTGAGGGGCATAGTTTGCGAATTGGGAAGAGTGCAGAACGCGAGGATGCTTTGCAGGGAGGCTCTTTGGGAGAGAGGGCTGGCCACCAGCGGCAACAAGAACATGTCGGCTACGGAATGACTGAACCTGGCCAGTCTTACCATTGCGGGCCTGGACAGTAAAGGTCTTGACTGCACCAGCCTCTCTGCTCTCAGGTGAGATAGAAAGCACTTCGTTGTTGTAGCTGACCACGTGATCAAACCAAGAAGAGCACCAGCGGAGGTAGTCTTCGTACTCAGTACGAGCAGGCAGGAAAGTGCCCAGGTTGGTAAAGTCAACTAGACGGCCCTGGCTGTGGAGGTAGTTGAGGAAAGTGAACTCAGATCGTGGGTTGCGGAGGGTAGCCATATCCTTGATGAAAGAAATTTGCATCTTGGCTCCAGGGAGCAGCATGCCGGCGTGCCATGCGAACTTGGGCTGCTTCTCGAGGAAAAGTACCTTGGGAGCTGCGCCGTCAGGGCGAAGTTGTCTGCCCTCGGCAATGGCATCGTGCATAGCAACAGCAACAGCCAGAGAAGCAGGGCCAAAGCCGGCGCAGATGAGATCAAACTCTGAGTCTGCGGGAGCAGTCTCAAGATAACGTGATCTCTCTTTATGAACACGCGGCCCATGGCGGACAGCTGAAGGAGCACCGTTACCGTTGCTGTGGCCGTTGCTGATACCGTTTGTGCCGTTTGAATGTCCGTTGGTACCGTTGCTGATACCGTTGGAGATCGGAGCATCCGAGCTAGAGAAAGACACCTCGCTGTGGGGACTCATGATGACTGAGTATTGTTATGATGGGGTATATAGTTAAGAAAAAGAAATAGTGAGGCTAGCACAATATGGCTGACGCCTTCAAATTGTGACGTGTATGAGTCGACAGAAGTCCCACCAAGTAGACGGGCAACTTGAGATATGTGTGATATCCTTTCAGAAGTCCAGGTAGATACCAGGCGAGTTTGATAATGGAGTGAAAAGCTGGTTTATATAGGAATTGGAAAACCAAGGGAAGCTGCAATATCCGGGCGAGAGTATAGAATGGATAAGAGTGACACTATCAGAGTCTGAATCTGACGATGGACGATGAATGAGTAGCCTTGACGCAATCCAATTCAATCTACAAATGTTTTGCAAAGGGAAAAGCGAAGCTTCTTTATGGATGATAAAAAGAATGGAGGAACGGGATGGTTCCGAGAGATGGGGGGAGGTATGGGCATTTTGTAGTTTTGGAATAGACGGCCTGCTATGAGATGGGCTCTGATCTACAAGCAGGCCACTGTTGATCCGGTCCCATTCTCCTGCTCAGGGTCAAGCTAGAACCAAATGATGGGCTCCCAAGAGAGAAAAAGAGCAGCTAATTACTAACTGACTACTACATACATACCTGCTCCTAGACTACCTCGTGGGAAAGCTCTTCTCCATTGAAGTAAAAGAGTACATTTCATTACATGAGAAATGCACTCTGCGTAAAGGTACATGGAAGAAGCGGATACGAGTACCTGCCTACCTCTAAGCCTACCTAGTCTTCAAAGTTCCCCATGGCTAATACAACCTTGTCAAGCTCGAACGGACGTACGAGGATGAGGTACATTTGCGATGGAACCATGATACATAGAAACGATCCATGATGGGGACACTACGTATGGTCTAAAGAACGCTGCTAACCCACCACAGTAGAGTGATGGAAAGACGTGTGTATTATTGTAAGCTTTCCCACCAGTCATCTTTGCCCTGGATTCAAGCCAACGTGGAACCTTTCATGCCAAGCAATGGATTGGATCGCAACGGCAAAAAGGAAGCCGGGCCAGTTGCTGTGCTGTGGAAAAAATGACTAGAAATGGTGACGGAATTCATTCAGTCAACGTCAGTTTACAAGCCCGTGAAACCATGCCTGCCCAATGCAGGCCCCCCAAAAGCCAGAGCCTAGGCCCTGCTCATGAGTACATACAGTACCTAGCGCGCAGCCTAATTTAGTGCTCCAAAACAAGGGTGGGATCGGGAATTGGTGGGCCAGGTGAGGTGAGGGGAGGGGTGCGTCTGTAACCATTTCATCCACCATGAACGAACCAGCCCAGCCAAAAAGAGCCCGAAAAAGAGAATGCCTAACTAATAAACACCGACCATGTCGAACCTTAGCTTGGAGGGGCCATACAGGCCATTTTTGGGCGGCATTCATTTTATGTATTGTTTCCGTTGGATGTTTTGAAGTTTTTGTTACCTTTTCTATACTGATTCCTGGTAGTTTAACTTCTCCATAGTAGGTACCCATGGAGGAGATCGCAATAACATTTATCCAAAGGAACCTAGTACCTACGTACCTACCTGATGTACCTGCCCAAACTAGCCGTCTTCCCGGTCTTGACTACCTCTTTACTACCTGCCCAATATCTCAGTACCTACCTGTGAATAGTAGGTACTAAAGTAGCAGGAGTTGCCAAAGGCTCTTTCCCACTTGTCCATGATATAAGAATAAGATATAAAATAAAAACTTAAATATCCATTCCTTTATAAAGGTTGTAACTTGATCCCTCTTTGATTAGAGACTCTTCCAGCCTCGGAATCATCACCATTATCGGCATGATATATGGGAATAACGGGTCAGACCGGTCACCAAGCTGCAAGGGAATGCAGATTGAAGGAAAATGTCGCGCAATCACAGTCAATCAATATCTCTAGGGCGGCTCCTCCATGTCCATGGCCGCGGAGTACCCTGTGGACCCTTCCTCGTGGGACCTCGTCGTCGCCGTGAAGTTCCGTAGCGCAAGAGTGAGGGAGAGCTTCCAATCCACCTACATCTGCACCTTTAACCACACATCTGCACCATAATTCACGAGAAGCATCAACCATCATGCTGGGTTGCGGACCCAACCTGTCGCAACCACCGGCGTCGTGTGGATGTGACTTCAGGGATGCGTGGCAACTAAGCTGGGACTTAGAACCGACCCTCAACATTGAGCAAGGCAACGATGGACATCAAATGGTCAGGTAATCAGAGCTCGATCAAGCATCAGCTCAGTCAACAAGAAAAGCTCCTTACGGGCCCTCACTTGGACAAGAACCGGCAAATCTGATTAAAGTTTGAGAAGCGGTGATCCTCTACGTACGAACAAATACATTACGGCTTAGCATAGTGTAATGGTGTTTAAGGCAGCTTTCTTGCATGGCGATCTATGTACGCTGACATATTTAAACAAAGAGAGGGGTGTCATGTCCTGAAATATGTCTGACTTCAAAACATACCAAGCCTAGCATACACCAATTCCGCCCTCGCATCAACAAACAATTGAATCGCTCTTCGGTCCCTGTGCTCTATTGTTTAGATGATTTCGATTGAGACTACTGTTTCTCACTTTTTCTTTCAGATTCGCCTATGCATACGAACTGTTGATGGTCGGGGGGAGCGGGCGGCTTTCCTCCAATATCATGCAGAACTAACCAGGGATCCCTGGTAGAGGAGCGCGGATTCAGATGAAAAAGATGCAACGCCGGTGTTCATACTTGGGAAAAGGATCAGATAAGATTGGCATTGCAAAACGTCGAGAGGCGGCCTTGGCAAACTCTATAGACCTGGCCACTCCCGGGCCCAGGGGTCACGGTAGAAGGTGTTAGTGCCGGAGGCTTTCACCATGGACAAAGAAGATTCGCTACAAGAACTAATCTACTGGCTACTCTACGCTGAGCCAATGTAGACCCTGAAAGCGCTACGTACTACTATTCCGCGGGCCCGCGATGGAGTGGAAGTGGGAGGGACGAGACATGGCGTGGCAAAGAGCCCGAACTCAGACGATTTGGCCGATGACGGCTTTCTGCAGCCCCCACCTGTCTCCGGTTTCTACGTGAAGCCTCACACCGGTCGATACGATACGACGCTAATCCCTGAAACGAGAACGAAGAAGAAAAAATCTGACAGGCAAAAAGGGCGGCGAAGAACGGCACTGACGGTACATGGACGCCAAAAGGCCGATCACTCAAGCCTTCGTAATACCGTTGGAGGTAAGTTGAGGGGCAGGTCCCGCAGAGGAGGGTTGGAGTTATCTTGTTGATTGGAGCGTTGACGACTTGGAGCGGATCCTGAAGACTAAGAAACTCCAGTGTGGAGATGAGGGAATTATCTGATGATCTGATAAACCGGATCTGATAAGATCTAATTAGCCAAGTCGCAGTAGCGCTGCGCGCCAGCCTCAACTTGACTGGCTCCCGATCCCCAGGGGGCCGTCCTTTACTAGACACTAGGTAACCCCTGATTGCATGGACTAGGCTCCCTTGCAACGTCGAATGTGTGTTTTTACTCTTTGGGGCCAGGTACCGATCAAGCCCAAATGATGCGATGCAAGAGAGGGAGGGGGGCGGTTAGTAGTCGCAGAGGTAAAAAAAATTTTCTTCTCTCGTGAATTGAAGGGATCGCCCCAGTTGAGTGACGCTTGGCCTTGGCCGGTTATGGACAGGCTCAACCAATTGGACTAGTGAGTTCGCAATTCAGCCCCAAGTGACTGTTGATTGATAACATCCAGTCCACAGCTGTCCTTGCAGTACTGTACGTGTGTTAATCAAAATTCACCGGACTAGCGGACGGCGGATTCGCAGAAGCGGTTCCATTGATTGATTAGATTGTGAATCTCTATCAAGACATTCTGAGACTGCGTCAAGCGGGACTCGGCAAGGATCCTGTCCCCTCCATTGGTGTTGATGCGTTCATTGTGTTGCAGTGGGAAAACTATCGACTTATGCATAAGAAATGCAGTGATGGGACGACATGGCTTTGGAAATAGTTGTGGCATGGCACGATGCGATCGGCAAACCCGTAAGATATCTTCTGCGTTGTAGGTAATCCTGACACCTGATGGTGTTACTTTCTTTTGTTCTCTCACATTTCAGACCCTTGTTTTAACACTGCATCCGCATGGAACATGGGCTGGATCTTACCAACACTTCGGCAGTCGGTGATCTCTGCTATGTGTCAAGACTAAAGCATTTAATCATCACAGCAGCTAAATTGGTCACCATCGAGTAACAAAGTCTCGTCAGATTCTATCGCCATGTAGACGAGCGGCAAAGTTATAGCTTATTAGTGGGGGACGCGAATTTAGCAGACAGAAAAAGATACAATGTATTATTTCGGCTTCCCAAAGCTCAGATTTGGATGCGGTTGAGAGTTTTTTTCTTTATATTTTACTAAAGTTGCCCGGAACGTTCGACGAGCGCATTGAGTTCATCCAGACTGCCATGGCATCTGGCTAGAACGATTAAGCATGACACGTCATTAGGAGAGCTTCAAAGACTCCATTTCACCACTAAGCTCTCGGGTGCTGAACGATATTCTAGAAGTTTTTCTCAAATAAACTACGGTAGCTAGTTACTTTAACGAAACTTGTGGATTTTTAGGAGAGTTTTTATCAATTGACAAGACATGTATCAGGCACAACAGCAATTACATCCGTCTTGGGGTACTTTCGTCCAGGTAATTAGCGTGGGTACCATACGTGCGTGAACATGGATTAGGTTATCTGATTAGATTGAGTGGAAGATCAGCATGTCGCGCACACGAACAACAGTGCTGGAACTAATGCCCAGGTAGGTACTTTGGGAAAATCACTGCAGCCATGTTTCTACACGTCCAGTATGACACCACCATGGATCTCTTCAACCCTTAATACAGCAGGTAATAATAGTAAACAACTCCGGGAATCTTTAAAGCCACATGGTACCTCAAACTCATTTGATCTAGGAAGTTTTTGTGACAGCTGATAACTAATTCTGTTAGTGACAACAGGGTAGCAATCCATGACAATTCATCGATGAATGGATGCATGGACTTTCCAAGCTCACGTTCCAAACGCACTGCACCTACCTTACCCTTGCTGCCAATGGATGGGAAAGACAGCCCGCCCACACCTCCCTTCCGCTTCCCCACCTGCACTTCGCATCATCCAAGGCTCAAAGACCAGGGCCGAAAATTCCACCATCATCACTCATCGCCGCTTCACTACGGCTTTCGATTAATTACCGTGCGACGTTCTTAACCCTGGACATTGTCTGTCTTCCAGCTTAGCGCGCAGTCACATACATGTGACGAGTCTACTGTTGCTTTCGGCGCCAGCCGCTGACGCTGCACAACTTTGCGTAACTCCGGTCCCAAGCATCGTTGTTTGGATTAGTTCCTACTGTTTTGCTTCCATGATCGAGTCCGAAGCTCGCCTAGGTAGTCCTGATATCACTACTGACTTACGTTACGGTACCGTTGCAAACCGCATCCCCTCGGGCGTCCGAGACTGTGCCGACCAAGTATGGGTCTTTCAATTGATGACCCTGGGGTTTGCCCTTATCCTTGGGCAATGCCTTCGGTCCCCTTGAGGCATCATCATTTCAAAAAATTGAGTAATGGTTTAAACTCTTTCCGTTTCCAATTCGATTTCTGCCCCGATATCGTTCCCCAGTCGATCGTCATTGCATTCGTTCGTGGGACTCTCTCGCGTCTTTATTAATTTATATGCTTTACAGCTAGTTGAACAGGTAGGTCAACGAGCGACTAATCATTGTCTTGACACAGCCCTTAGATCATTCAACACACTTATACTTATCATCATATACAACAAAAGCCTCCTGCTGGGCCTCTCCCTCTTTCATTTTCCTAATTTCTGCATTCACACTCTCTTGAACCATCAGGAATCCCATGTATTCACCAGCCTTGCTCTATTGTTATAGGTTCTTAGTCAGATTCATCCCATCCGTACCCCCTTGCCTCATGTTTCCGTTCATATTTGCCGCCCGTGCTGTAACAGTTCTCCTTGATTTTCTTTTACAGTAACTTTACCCACCTTGGACCTATATCCACCGGAACATCGACAAGGTTGTTGTGGGTGACGGTCCGTGTTTGATATAGGATAGTATCGGACGTATTCCACTTTGCGCACTTGGTCTTCTGTCACAGTCGCACGTCAGACGGAGGTAGTTCTCTGTGGATGTCGCAAGAAAGAGGTTTCGTCAGGATCTGGCCACCCTTCATCTCGGGGCGACCCGTTGAGGATCCTTCACCCACATGACCAGAAGCGACTTGGATCAAGTGTCTGAAACCTTGAGTTGACAGTCGGGACAGTTGAGTGCAGTCGTCGTTTCGTCTGTGGTATCAGCCTCCAATCATGCAATTCCTTTTACCTTAATTGCCGCCATAAACCTTTCTACCCAACGGTTTGCTAGGCATTGTGTGTCTTCAGAAGCGAACTCCACCGAGGCTTTGAAAATGCCTAGAGGGACCAGCCTTTCCCTTGTCGGGGTTGGTTCGTCGATCTAAGGCCGAGTGTGATCAACCGAGTTACCCAATACGGAATCACGAATTTTTTTATAAGCCCATCATATTCGCGACACAGCGGATAATGGGAGAGTTACTTCGTGATTTGATCTCTACCCTGTGCTCCGCTCAGAATAGACTTGAAGGAGCTGACGAAGCCTATATTCTAGTAAGCTCGTCACCTTTGAAGACTAGTAGGGGGGAAATCAAGTCGTGACGCAATCCATCGAGCGGCTCTTGCTCGTTTGGCACCGAAGGTCAATCGTCTTGTCAATCGATGAAAGAACCACTATCCTACGCACCCACTCTGTACGCTGGAGCTATACAATACCGTGCAATTTTAGCATAAGCCCACACAAAAAGCTCATCTTATTGTACTCCCGACGGCAACGAGTTCCACTGTACATGCATCCAAGGCATCCAGAGATATCCAGGCAAGTCGGCTCACACCACTTTAATTCAACTAGGTAGCCAAACAGACGCCACATCGACAGCTTCAAGTCAGGGTCTTGACTTGCACCTCTCCTGGGCCTGGTAATTACATGCCTTACCTGCCCCTCCTTTTGGACTTGTCAATATCACAGCTGCTAACCATGCACATGCAGAACACTATTATAGCCGGGTTCTGTTTGTACCTGCCAGTCTCGCAGCTCGATGAGTAATTACTCGACGCTGACAGGCTAATTGTTCTACCATCCACACGCCCCCATCAACCAGATCAACCACGTTGTATCACCTCCCACGCCTCGAGCTTCTCTTGAGCGAATCATCGTGACGCCGATTCTAATACGGCTTACGGCCGTTTGCTTTGCCGCAATCCCAATTCGTGGCTCCCGTGTTTTGTACCCCGGTCGACGCCCACTCGTCCCGAGCCTTGGCTCCGTGTGGTCATTGAGTGACCAGAGCAGCCTGATGTTAGTCCACCTTATTTTCGCTAATAGTAGTTGGCCTGTGATTCATGCACCAGGATGAGACTTCTGGCTGACCAAAATATTCCCTAAAAGGGCCATACGTTCTACTGTATGCACGCACCAGTACTGCCACTACCGTCGTTGGTCTCTATTGTTACTGGCGCTGTTTGTTAATCGAAGCCACTCCCAATCGCTGCCATCACTACTCGTACCATCGCCTCAATTCAAAAGCACAGCCATTTTAACCAACTTGCCCTTCAATCCACCAACAAGCTGAGAGATTGACTTACGCAACAATGGAGCTAACTGAGCTCTCAATTATCAATGCTCAGGCTACCAGACAGCCTGGGCTAAATCTTTTGCACCAACTAGTCAAGCCTCCCAGTCAACATATTGCCTTGGATTATATGGGAAACAACCAACGTGTGGCTTTCACTTATGATCAGTTGCATGAAGCTGCAGCATCTGTCGCCAGTCGCATTATCAAAACTGTAGGCAGTGCTCAGGGACAGTTTGTGGTCCCGGTCCTCATTCATCAGTCCCCTTCCCTCTATATTTCCCTTCTCGCAATTCTGAAAGCCGGTGGAGCTTTCTGTCCTCTAAACGTTGATGCACCACCAGAGCGGGTAAAATTCATTCTTGGCGATGTAGCTGCATCAGTGGTGCTCGTATCAGAAGAGCTTGTCTCTGCGATACCGAAGGATATCAGCGCAACTGTGATCATAATTGATGAGGCAGAGGACCAAAAGGATACTCTCCAAAGTCTGTCTACCGAAGTCAACTTTCGAGTTCCCAAGCCAGAAGACCTGGCTTATGTCATGTACACTTCCGGATCGACAGGAACCCCCAAAGGCGTGGGCATTTCTCACGATGCTGCGACGCAAGCTCTTATTGCGCATGATAGACATATTCCATCATTCTCACGCTTCCTACAGTTCGCAGCACCAACATTTGATGTGTCTGTTTTTGAAATATTCTTCCCATTTTTCCGAGGAGTAACTTTGGTCAGTGTACGAAGAATCGAGATGCTGGATGATCTTCCTGGGGTCCTACGTGCGATGGAGGTAGACGCTTGTGAACTCACACCAACAGTCGCCGGAAGTCTGCTGCGTACAAGGGCGAACGCACCGGCCCTTAAAGTTCTGTTAACCATTGGTGAAATGCTCAACGCACCAGTTGTCGAGGAATTTGGAGGCGACGAAAACAGACCAAGCATGCTTTGGGCAATGTACGGTCCAACTGAGGCAACCATCCATTGGTAAGTTGAAATACTCTGATCAACGTTCGATGCTAACATGTTTCGAGCACTCTTCAAGCAGACTTTTCTTCTGATTCTCCAACAGGAAACATTGGTGTGCCCTTGGACACAGTCTCATGTTTCGTCATTGAAATTCCAGAAGCACACGGTGACCAATCTGAAATAAAGATTCTCCCCCGGGGGGAGGTTGGAGAGCTAGCTGTGGGTGGGCACCAGCTAGCGACTGGCTATATCAACCGACCCGAACAAACAAACTCGGTCTTCGTTGATTCACCGTTTGGCCGCATTTATCGAACAGGCGACAAAGCCAGGCTACTTCCGAACGGAAAGCTGGAATGCTTTGGTCGCTTGTCAGATGGACAAGTGAAGCTTCGAGGACAACGCATGGAGTTGGGAGAAGTGGAACAAGCCGTCCTTCGAACATCAGGATGCCACAGTGCTGTGGCATCCGTAGTGGGATCTATCCTGGTAGTATTCTGCGCCGTGGATGTAGGCGTCACAGAAGATGCTATTCTCAAGCAATGCGGAGATTGGCTACCACAGTATATGGTTCCAGGAGAAGTAGTTCTGATGTCTGGATTTCCTAGACTGCCAAGCGGCAAGGTTGATAGGAAGAGGCTCAAGGCAGAGTACGAGGAACACAAAGCAGGCATGTCAAAAGGCATTGAGGACTCTGAACCTATGGATGAGTTCGAGTCAGGGCTTATGACAGTTGTGTCTCGTGTTATGAATTTCAAAATCAACAAATCCACACCTCTCGCCGCTATTGGCATGGATTCTCTCAACGCAATCAAGCTTGCCTCCAGTCTTCGGAATGCAGGGTATGGCATTGATACAACTATCCTGCTCAACACAAAGACTGTATCAGATATTGTTTTCGCTGCGCGGAAGCAAATTCAAAATCAAACAGTCAATTCTCTACCAGTGTCGACAAACCTGTCAATAGACTTCAGTCGAGTTTTGCAGCAGAACACCACATTAGCCGGCATGGACGGCTTGATCGAAGACATTGTTCCATGTACTCCGTTGCAGGCGGCCATGCTGGCTGAAACATCGCGTAGCCCGACTGCTTATTGCAACCAGATCGAGCTCACCATTCCCCTTAGTTATTCTGTTTCTCAAATCGCAAAATCCTTTGTACAGCTGTCACGGAACAACGCGATTCTACGCTCGGGATTTGCGATTGCAGACGGGAGATTTGTCATTCTTATTTATAAGGAACTCCGACCTGAGCAAATTAAAGTTGTTGACCAGGTCCAAAGTGGTTTCTCGCTTTCATCACCTCAAGAATTCTATTCCCCCATGTCAATCCAGATTCAGCGAGATCCTGTGGATGAAAAATCCCGCATCCTTTTGCAGATACATCATTCACTATACGACGGCTGGTCCATGGATATTCTACTTTCGGAGTGGTCCAAGATGTTCTTGCAAGATACAGTATCGAAGCACGCGTCGTCGTTCCGAGAGGTCGTTAACTTTTACCACCACCAGCAAACCAGTGATGACGCACGAGCGTTCTGGACTGAAAACCTCTCTGGATGGAAGCAAACACCGCTACCCAAGCTGTGCAACAAGATTCTTCACACAAGCGAGGTCCTTTCGTTCCGAAGGCCCATGCTCCTTTCTCGCAGCAGAGTCGTTAATGAGGCTCAGAAGAATGGCTTCAGCCCCCAGATTTTATTCCAGGCATCGCTGGCTCTGCTATGTACCAGTATCACCGGAGTGCGGGATATTACAATTGGTTCAGTGACGTCTGGAAGAACTATCCCAGTGGCAGACATTGAGCAGATCGTTGGACCGTGTATTGCTTCACTGCCCGTCCGGATCGACTTCGACAAGATTTCTGTTGGTCTTGACCTACTCCACAGCCTACACTCCAGCAACAGGAAGATCATGCAACATTGCACAGTATCTTTGTCAGAAGTCAAAAAGTTGGCAGGCTTGCAGCCTGGAGAAAGCTTATATGATGTACTGTTTGTGTACCAGGAGTCACTTGTCAGCCTGCAACGAGCACACGGCGTAGTGGAAGAAGTCACTCACCTTGACCGTTCGGAAACACCCATCTTGTTTGAAGTTGAGCCGACAGGAGGTGGATTCACGGTGCAAGTTACGTATCATGCAGCAGTCATGCCATCAAATACAGTCCAGCACATGGTTGATCAATTTGAGGCGTTGGCTAATTCTATTCTGGAAAGGCCTACTCAAGATATTACCCGTGTATTAAGGGGCATTGGATGCACTCCGTCCATTGATAACATCAATGCCTCTCGACCCCAGCGAGTCCCCGACTTGGCACGACTTTTCGAGCATATAGTTCATCAGAGCCCAGATGCCGATGCTTTACTCTTTTTTTCCTCCCTCAAAGCTACAAGCCGTGCCATTTGGTCGTTCCGAGAACTGAACGATTACGCAAACCAGATCGCGCATTACTTGCAAAGCTGTGGTATCCGAGTCGGTCAGGTGGTAGCCGTGGTAATGGAAAAATCTCCAGTTCTATATGCATCAATTTTGGCTGTCATCAAGTGCGGAGGCGCATATTTGCCGATTCTCCCCTCAACACCTGTTGCTCGTACGCACGAGATCCTAGTACAGGCCGAGATTGAGTACTGTTTGGTCGACGATACATCAAGCGGCCAATTGTCATCTATGCCTGGACTATCAAAAATTATTGTCAAGACAGACTCAATCAATGGCTTCCTTACATCAAATTTAAATACTGAAGTCGACGGATCTCGAATTGCATACGTGATCTACACGTCGGGCACTACAGGAACTCCAAAAGGCGTCGCCGTTCAACAACAGAGCATTGTCGCGAACATTGAGCACCTCGAGGCAACATACCCGAATTCTTCCAGTTCACAAGGTCGACTTCTTCAAGCATGCTCTCAAGCATTTGATGTATCGGTTTTCGAGATATTTTATACTTGGTGTGCCGGCATGTGTTTATGCTCAGGCACCAACGACACGATTCTAGAGGACATTGAACGTTCAATACGCGACCTTGAAATCACGCACCTCAGCATGACACCAACTGTGGCCGCCCTCGTGAACCCTTCAAATGTCCCGAGTGTGAATTTCCTCGTAACAGCTGGTGAGCCCATGACACACGCCGTACACAACAAATGGTGTCGCCAGCTTTGGCAGGGCTATGGGCCTTCGGAAACCACCAATATCTGTACAGTCAAGAAGATGGCCGCAGACGACCATATCGAGCACTTAGGGCATGTATTCCCTAATACCTCCGTCGTAATACTTTTTCCAGAAACCCTTGACACTGTGCCTCTTAATTGGGTTGGAGAGTTCTGTTTTGGTGGTGCACAGGTCGCCCAAGGCTACCTCAACATGCCAGAGCTTACAACGCAAAAGTTCATTCAGCATCCCCAGTATGGAAGGCTCTACAGATCTGGGGACATGGGGCGCATGCTTTCAGATGGATCCTTGATAATTCTAGGCCGTATCGACGACCAGGTGAAGTTGAGAGGCCAGCGAATTGAGATAGGGGAGATCAACAGCACAGTTACCATGGCTGGTTTCGCATCCTCAGCCACTACTATTCTAGTGCAACGCGAGGAAAGCTCCGTAAAGCAACTAGCTCTTTTCTTTGTTCCTCAGCTCGATCGTTCTGAGTTTCGTGTGCTGGAAGTTGACAACGAAACCCAACGGACTCTGGCTGCACACCTACAGTCACGCTTACCCAGATATATGGTGCCATCTTACATTGTACCGATCTCTTCTATGCCAATAACAGTGAGCGGAAAGGTAGACAAACGCCGACTAGACGCTTGTTTCAACACGCTGGATAGGCACTACCTTGAAAAGGTCTCTAGATTGGCCGGCGATGTCGCAGATGAGAATGACTGGTGTCCATTGGACTTGGTTATCTCGGAAGCCATAAAAGAATCTGTGACAGGGTCTGTGAGCAGTTTCGGTCGTTGGACACCATTCACCGTTCTCGGAGTAGACTCCATCTCTGCGATTGATCTTGCTCGTGTCTTAGGTTTCAAACTAGGAACCCGAGTTGCAGTGTCTGACATTCTACGTAACCCAACAATTGCGCAATTGGCGAGGAACCTGGAAAAGAAAACCTCACATGACGATACGGCATTGGTGGATGCCCAAAGCGAATTCTTCCCTGTCACATTCACCAGCGCCATGGAAGAACTCTTCACTAGAGAGTCGAAGACCATCAAAGACATTTTGCCATGTACACCTTTACAAGAAGCAATGCTATCTCGTGGACAAAGAGGTTACTTCAACAAAGTTCTGTTGCGCTTGGAAGCAGAGTCCGGGACAATCCGATCCTGCTGGGACGTAATGTCAAAGAGACATGATATCCTAAGAACCTGTTTCGCTACGACAACAGACTCTAGGCATGCCATTGCTCAGATTATTCTCGAAGACTGGGAAATTCCGTGGAGAACATTCGATATTGATGAACCATCTTTCGATGGAGCCATTGAAGAACATCTAAAGTCTCTACCTGACCCAGTTAACTCCATGACCCCGCCCGTGTCTCTAGCTCTTCTACGATATAGGGGCTCCGCGTTTCTGTCTTTCATTTGTCACCACGCGCTCTATGATGGTGTCGCCATGGAGCGGCTTCTGAAAGAAGTGGAAGCGCTGGCTGTTGGCCAAGTTCTACCGCATCCAGTTTCTTATAAAGAGTTTCTGAGGATCTCTACCAATCTGCCTAATGATACCGAAGAGTTTTGGCAGCAGCACTTTCGAGGCTATAGAGCATCGTCGATATTCGTCCAGTCAAACTCGAGCGAGATAGATCAGAGTACCTATACCACATCTCTGGACATACCCCTTACCGATCTGCAGGGGCGTCTCCGTGAGCTTGGCACGACTCTGCTATCGGTTTGTCAAGCAAGTTGGGCGATTGTTCTCGCTATAGCCAATCAGAAATCAGATGTGTGTTTTGGGAATGTTATGAGCGGTCGGACGCTTGACATTGACGGCCTAGAAAGGCTTGTGGCTCCTTGTTTCAATACCATTCCGATTAGAGTCGACTTGCCGACAACATCAAGTAATATTGATATGGTCAAACATCTGCAACAGCTGAATACGGACCTTCTCATGTACCAGTTTACCCCGTTACGTCTCATACAACGTAGCATCAATCGCACTGGTAAACACATATTCGATACGTTGCTGCTGCTACAGAAGCCGTTACAAGACATCGATCAATCTGTATGGACACTCGAGGGGGACTCTGGGGATATGGACATCCCTTTAGTGTGCGAGGTGGTTCCCTGCCCAGGACTGAACTCACTTGCCATCAATCTCCACCGGGATATGAGCATCGTGACCGAAGACGTTGCCTCAGCCATGGCTGATGTGTTCAAGGTGATACTGAAAGCTATCATGTCAGCTCCTAATTCGACTCCAATGACTGCAGCAGATCTGCCTGACTCATTGCAGTCAATACTACAACAGCTTGAACCCCGGCACGAAAAGAAAGAGAACAGAGTGCTAATTCCTGACGGGGATGAAGAATGGAGTGGAATTGAGCTGGAAGTCCGTCAGGTTCTGGCCGAACTCTCTGGGATGCGGGATCAGCAAATCCAGCGCCGTACAACAATCTTCCAGTTAGGTCTGGATAGTATCAACGCAGTCCAGGTGGCTTCGATTCTACGTCAACGCGGATTTGTTGTTTCCGCGTCTGATGTGATTGAATGTCCTAGTTGCTCCAAGATAGCTGCCAAGCTGTTAGAAAACCGTTCAAAAACGGGGAGCGAGGATGTGAAGCGATATGATCTTGACCGATTCTCACATCAAGTCTATCCGGAGGTCGTTGATCGGGTACCCAAGATCGAGGCCATTGAATCAGTTCTTCCATGCACACCTTTACAGTCTGCTATGCTGGCCTCGTTCGTCCAATCGGGGGGCGAAAATTACCTCAATGCGATGGAGTACACCGTCGCAGATGAAATCTCAATAGCGACCCTTGAAAAAGCCTGGCAATTGCTCCATGAGCGGTACCTAATGCTGAGAACTGGTTTTGTACCTGTCCAACACCCGGACGCCTCATTTGCTATGGTTGTGTATGCACCAAGATCATTTCAGAAGCCCTTGAGGGTTACAGAACTTGGTGGCGACAAGGTATCCAGCCTGTTACAGTTGAAGGCTGATATGAGCAAGAGCGTTCTTTCTGCGTTGCACCAGCCCCCTTGGACAGTGGTCCTGGCTCAAGCCTCCCACCACATGTCGATGAAACTTGTCATTCATCATGCGCTTTATGATGCATTTGGACTTCATGTGATGCTTGACGATCTTTCCCGGCTGGTCAAGAGCGAGCAGCTACCGCCAGTTTTGAGAATTGAGCCTGCAGTACGTACTATCCTGAGTAATTCACTGAACGGGCAAGGGTCAGAAAAGGCTTTTTGGGAGGCCAAAGCAAGCAGTACAGTTGTCAACAAGTTCCCGTTGATGACCCCATTGCGGATTGAAAGGCGATGTATGTCGACTGAGACGACTATGGCAACCCTTTCATTCACGGAACTCAAACATTTCACTCAAGCCTCGAATGTAACCATACAAGCAGTCATCCAAGCGGCTTGGACCCGGGTGCTGTCCTCTTATCTGGGCGAAAACTCGGTAGTTTTCGGTGTTACTCTATCTGGAAGAATCATGGATGAGACAAGGGACGTCGTATTCCCATGTCTCAATACCGTCCCTATAGTGGCAAGCAATGTCCCATCCAACTCCGATCTGGTCAATTACATGATGGAATACAATCAACACCTTCACAAGCATCAATTCTCGCCACTTGGGAAAGTTCAGAAATGGCTAGGACATCCAGCTAGCCCTGTGTTTGATACTCTCATTGCTTATCAAAAACTACCAGACGCCAAACGTTCCTCTTTGCCGTGGAAGCTAGTCAAGGATGAGGCGAGAGTTGAATATGCAGTCTCATTGGAAATCGAGCCCACAGAGAATGACGATATTCGTCTGTGTATCACATATTACGATGACGTACTTCCTCACGAACAGGCACAGCTTTTGATGAAACAATTTGATGCTTCACTAAGCCACATCGCTTCGAACAATGACGCTTGTGAAGACGAGGCTTTTCATCTTTCCCCAGCTTTGTATTCTATTCTACCACCCTCTCACCCAGAACTTGACGCCCCTGTCCAATTCTTGCACCAATTTGTGGAACTAGGAGCAGTTGTTCACCCAAACAAACTCGCTCTTGAGTTTGTCACTGCTTTTGAGGGGGACATGTGTGTCAAACAACAATGGGACTACCGCCAATTCAATGTCATGGGAAACAAGGTGGCCAATATGCTTCACGAAAAGCTCTCACCTGGTAGTATAGTTGCAATTCACTTCGAAAAATGCCCCGAAGCATATTTTTCTATCCTGGGCATTCTCAAAGCTGGCTGCTCTTTTGTTGCACTCGATCCCTCTGCACCAAAGGCCCGAAAGCAGTTCATTGTTGAAGATTCAAAGGCACCTTGTCTTATCACACGGCGTTCGGAAGACCTGGACTTCGAAGCCAATACCCTTGTTTTAGAAGTCCAGGTTGAGTCTCTGAGTGCTCTGAAAGAAGAAGATCTTACCTTTCAGCCGACAACTTCCCCATCGGACACCTGTTATTGCCTCTATACGTCTGGCACTACAGGGACGCCCAAAGGCTGCGAGATTACCCACGACAATGCGGTTCAAGCAATGATGGCTTTTCAGGAGCTTTTCAAAAACCATTGGGACGAAGAGTCACGCTGGCTGCAATTCGCCGCTTTACACTTTGATGTCTCCGTCCTAGAGCAGTATTGGAGCTGGTCTGTAGGCATGGCTGTTGTGGCTGCTCCAAAAGATCTCATTCTGGACGACCTTACAGCATCCATTAACAAGCTTGGGATTACACATATTGATCTGACACCAAGTCTTGCGCGCTTGACACATCCTGACGAGATTCCAAGCCTCTGCCGCGGTGTTTTTATCACTGGCGGTGAACAGCTCAAGCAAGAGATTCTCGATGTCTGGGGGCCGAAAGGGGTTATTTATAATGCCTACGGTCCAACAGAGGCCACTATCGGCGTTACCATGTTTCAGCGTGTGCCTGTAAATGGTCGACCTAGCAACATCGGAAAACAGTTCCCGAACGTCGGCTCATTCGTGTTCAGGCAAAACACAAACACACCTGTTTTACGTGGGGGTGTCGGTGAGCTCTGTGTATCAGGAAGGCTGGTTGGTAAAGGTTATCTCAACCGAACTCAACTTACAGAGGAGCGGTTTCCTACTCTTGAGGAGTTTGGAGAGCGGGTTTACAGGACTGGAGATCTTGTCCGTGTTCTGCACGATGGCTGCTTCGACTTCCTCGGTCGGGCTGATGACCAAGTTAAGCTACGAGGCCAACGGCTCGAAATCGCTGAAATCAACCACATCATTCGCACCGACGTTACTGAGATCCACGACGCTGCAACAATCGTGACTCGGCATGGAACTAGTGGAAAGGATGTCTTGGTAACATTCATTGTTGGCAAGCACTCAGCCACAGGTCTGCTTGAAGTTGGGCCAGATGATGAGGGCCTTGCGATAAAAGCAAAAGAAGCCTGCCGTGCCAAGCTTCCTGGATACATGGTGCCAACGTATATGCTCTGTCTTCCATACATACCTCTTTCCTCCAACAATAAGGCTGAGATAAAGGATCTCAAGAGACTCTTTAGTGAACTGACACCTGAGAGGCTCATGGAGCTTTCACATGCCACAACAAGCCCCCTTTCGTTGGGGGCCCAGAACATTCTCTCTTCGCTATACGGCGCTATGGCGCAGTTTAATAACATCAACAAAGACAACCTCTCATCAACGACGAGCATATTTGACATTGGTGTGGACTCTATCATTGCACTTAGACTGGCTTCGTTTCTCAAATCTCGCGGCTTCCATACAGTATCGCCTGGCATGCTGCTCAAAAATCCTGTCCTTGGCGATCTTGCAAATTGTCTCGCCAAGGCCTCTTCAGCCCACAGACGGAAGCTCGCCCGAGAATCCAAACAGTCAATTCAGGCGTATGCGCATCGGCACCGTGGCTTAGTTTGTCGAAGTCTCAACGTTGAACCAGCAGATATTGAGTACATTGCACCATGCTCGCCATTACAGCAAGGAATCATCTCGCGATCTATTACCAGCAATAAACCCGGGACTTATTTCAATACCTTCCAACTGAAACTTCATTCTGAAACGATCAGAGCAAAGCTTCAACAAGCGTGGATGGACTTGGTATTATCCGAAAGCATCTTGAGGACTGTCTTCATACCTTCTACAGACGGCTTCTTGCAAGCTGCTTTACGAAACCCTGTTTTCCCATGGGTTTCCACCACCCTTGAATCAGACGAATTGGCCAGAGGCTATCTTGTAGAGCAAAAAGAGAATTGGGTACAACGGAACAAATCTTTGGTTACGCAACCTTTGTTACTGGTTTATGTCGAAACACCTACGTCAAGACTGCTCGTCATTCACATCTTCCACGCACTATATGATGGCAACAGCTTCGATCTCATGATGGATAGGGTAGCTACGGATTATGCAGGCGTCACTGTTTCCAAAGCACCTCCTTTCTTTGAAGCTCTTACTTCTGGCCCTTTGACAAGACACGACAACTGCAGGAGTTTCTGGGAGGAACATCTGAAAGGTTGGGCTCCCTCTTCTATCATAACGCATGAGGGTAGTGGATATGACCCAGTCGTGGTTGCTGAGCGTGAAATACTTATCACGAATTTGGAGGCAATTCGGTCTTCGCAGAATGTTACATTCCAGGCCGTGATAATGGCAATTTGGACTTCTGTCCTGCAGAACCGTGTTCAAAGCCCACTCACCATTGGTGTTGTTGTATCGGGGAGAGCAATTGATCTTCCAGGGGTCGAAAACACTATTGGCCCTCTCTTCAATACTGTTCCTTTCTACCGCCAAGCTGTTCCACACGAGGATTGGAAATCGCTAGTCCGACGATGCCATGATTTCAATGCTTCAGTTCTTGACTTTCAACACGTCCCTTTGAAGGATATTCAAAAGTGGTGCTCTCATGGCAAGGCTCTCTTCGACACTCTCTTTACCTACCAAATTGAAAGGACCACCATCAACGAAGAGCTACCCTTTGAGATCGAGGATAGCCAATCAGCTCCTGACTATCCTCTTGCGCTCGAAGCGATCTACACACAGACTGGTAAGCTTCGGCTTACTCTTGTTGCGCAGGGCAATGTAGTCTCTCGTTCAGCTCTTTACGACCTCATCAACGAGATTGAGCGTTTTGCAGACCTAGCGGCAAAGTCGCCAGAGAGTGCGGTGCCTGTTCCTGAAGTCGAAATCCCTCTCATCAACAATTTTGACACTGAAGATGTCGCAAAATCTAGTCAGAGCAGCTTTGAATGGACAGCAGAAGCTCAAGTGATCCAAACCGAAATCTCTCTACTAGCCGATGTGAGCACCGCAGACATTGCACAAGACGTTTCCATCTTGGAGCTTGGCCTTGACAGCATCGACGTGATCAAACTCGCAGCCAAACTCAAGCGAAAGAGCATCAATCTGGCACCTTCACAGATTATGCGTCACCAGACGATTGCCAACATGGTCACTGAGCTGGCAAGCCTCACCAGTGACCTTTTGTACTCACCAAAAGACAACTCCCTGGCGCACATTGAGGGCAGGTTGCGTGAACACCTGGAGGCTTCAGGGGCTGATATGAATAATGTCGAGTCCGTGTTACCACCTACTCATCTCCAGGAGTCATTGGTGGCCGGAATGATCAATTCTGACTTTGAATCATATTTTAGTCATGATGTTCTACGAGTGTCGGACCACGTTGATACTACACACCTCATCAAAGCTTGGAAACGCCTCATACACCAAACGCCAATCTTGAGAACGGGTTTTTTTGAAGTGGGAAGCCAGCACCTTGACATGACATTTTGCCAAGTTGTGTCGAAATCCATTGATACCGATTTTGAGGTCACAGAAATCCACGACCTCAGCGAGTTGCACCAGATTACCGATGTTGCAAAATCTGTGGCTAAGGCCGGCCGAGGAGAGACACATCTTTTTCAGTTGAGACTGGCGAGCATGGGCCGAGAAAGATACGTGGTTATCTCCATTGCTCACGCTCTTTACGACGGATGGTCTTTGAGTTTACTCTTCCAAGATCTTCAGGCACTGTTGGAAGGAAGATCGATCACCCGGTCTCCTGTAGAACCATTCATCGCCAGAGTGCTGGATTCCACAACTCGCAAAGCTGAGGACTTTTGGATGCAATACTTGCAAGATGCCCCGTCATCGATAATTCCCACGGAAGGCCGGGTTTCTGAAGTTGACAATACGATTCAACGATTTGAGACGGTATCAAACGTCAGTCTATCGGACATGGAAGCGGCCTGCAAAAGACTGTCTGTCAGTTTACAAGTACTCTGTCAAGCTTGTTGGGCGGTCACTCTGGCACAACAGATCAAAAGCATAGATGTGACGTTCGGCACTGTGGTGTCAGGACGAGACTTCGATGGTGCCGACAGTTTGGTATTTCCAACAATGAATACAGTTGCCTTACGTTGTATACTGCATGGCTCGGTATCTGAATTCCTACGGTACATGGAAGAAAACATGTTTGACATTCGGGAGTTCCAACATTATCCTCTCCGCAGAGCTCAATCAGCTGCAAAGATTGACGGAAAGGACTTATTCAACACTCTTTTCATACTCCAGAAGTCGCCGGTTTCAAGCGAACCGGCTAAAAGCCTTCTGTTAACCTCAGTTGAAGGGTCGTCGTCTACCGAATATCCCCTCTGTATAGAAGCTGAAGCTGTTTCCGACTCTTTGGTTTGGAGGCTTGCACTTCAACCCCATTGTGCCTGGGACGGGGGTCCTCGCAGTCTGTTCGCGACACTAGATAGTGTCATGAGCTTTATGTTGAAGCCAAATGCCCCCGAAACTCTGTCCTTTGGTGAGAATGGGGTATCAATCTGTGGAACACCTCTGGTAACTCTGCCGGAGTACATAATGCTTCAAGACGTTTCCAATGACCAATCATCAAGAGACGAGACGATCGAGTGGGATCAAGTCGAACGAGGAATTCGTGAGGCTCTCCATCAAGTCTCAGGTGTGCCAATTTCCTCCATCAAGCTTTCCGACAATTTGTATCATCTTGGACTTGACTCAATCAACGCCATCAAAGTATCATCTCTTTTGCGATCGGCGGGCATAAACCTGCGACCTCAAGATCTCATAAAATGTCCAAGCATATCAGAAATGGCTCGAGAGGCGGGCACCAGACAGCAGACGCCCTCGCGAACTCTGGAAACTGCTGAAGAATGGGTCCCCCCCGTCGATATCGATGTGAACAAGCTGCTCGCCGACAACGGTATTGATAACGGCAATGCAGAGGTTCTGCCCGCATTGCCTATGCAGGTTTATATGCTGACTGCGTGGAAAACGTTCGCTGGATCTGTCTTCTTCCCTGAATTTCCCTGTCGGATCAAAACCTCGGCAAGCTCGAGCGAAATCGATCAAGCTTGGGGCAAACTTGTGTCCGAAATTCCACTTCTACGAACATGCTTTGTTCCAACACAATCTTCTATCGTCCCTTTCGTACAAATCATCCTTAAGAAGATCGATATGCCGCTTTCTTCGATGTTTAAATCGGAAGAACGATCAAACTACTGCGTTCGGCCACTGGCGGAGGCAAATATTGTACAGGAGGGCAAAAACCAATGGCTTTTACGCCTCAAACTACACCATGCCCTGTACGACGGCGTCAGTCTTCCGGCACTATTGCAGCGACTTTCTGAGCTACTGCACGGCACTGTCGCTATAGAAAACAAGGGCCTCTCTCAATGGAAGCAGTTTACGATACGCCACACTGCGGACACAGCTCGTTTGACGAGACGAGAGTTCTGGACAGAGTACCTCAAGGACTCACCTGCCATTCCCATTGTTACCAATGCGGAAGTAGACGTCAAGACACGAACCTCGCACTTTGAGAGATCTGCTATCCCCGACATCAGTCGCATCCAGGCCCTTGCATCTCAGTCTGGCGTTTCCTTCCAGTCTTTGTTTCTCTCAGCTTACGCTAGGGCGTCTGCCAAAGAAAACAGTGTCTCTGATGTTGTATTCGGTATCTATCTCGCTAATCGAGCGGCTGGCGAGAATCTCCCTCGAACCTACCCCACCTTGAATCTTGTGCCTATAAGGGTTAATTCGCCTGTGGATAGACCGCTGATGGTGGTTGCTGCCGACATACAAAGGGATATTCACAAGATCACCTCTGACGGTCGGGCAGAGGTTGGCCTTTGGGAGATCAAACAATGGACAGGGGTTGGAATAACCTCATTTGTGAATTTCCTGACCCTTCCCAACGACAACGACCCCATTGGGAATCCCATCACGGTGTTATCTGAACGAGATATCGATATCGCAGTTAATGACTGCATCGCTGACCTTTCCCGCGTACCTTCCTGGGAAAGCAATCTTAGAAACGAAATCCCGGTAAGTCATCTTGTCGTTGTAACGAAGTAAGCTCGTGTCCACTAATACAGGCTGTTCTAGATGGCTGTGGATATTGAGGCCTCAATTGATGGCACGAATCTAGCCATTGGAGTCTTTGGCTCTGGACGACAAATCTCTCTTGACAGGGCCACGACCTTGGTCGCTAGCATTACAGAAATACTGAGTGGGGACATTTAGACATTCTAGAGAAAAGCGGCGCGCAATCTTTCACATCTGGCGTTCATGAATCTAGACTAGGCTTGGGTTTAAATAGAAGAGGGCGGTAACAAATTGGTTTTTGTATATCAACAATAAAGATTTCTGTCTAACATGAATTCCCATGCTAAATCCGTAACTCCTGTGTAATGCTTCGTGTTGATTTCGGTGGTGGGGCTCAAAGACGTATGCTACTAAATTCCCAATCCGAATGGTGTGCTATGGCAAGTTGAGAAAGCAGGGAAACAAGGCATCCAAGAAAGCAAGGTGACCAAACACCAAAAACCTGGATCAACCATCATTCCTTGATTACACAGAATACCCCAGCATGGATCTTTCAGGGAAAAGGATAATGTTGGCTAAACGCACAACTTCCGCTTCAGCTCGAGAAATTGACGATGTGCTCATGGAACTCTTTGTGTCGGCATCGATATCCATCTCTGAATCTGCTTCGCTCTTGAGCTTCAACTTATCTGGAGGTGGCGTACCAGAACGAGTGCCAGCGACTTCCCATGGAGCGAGTCCCATGGCCTGTAGTGAGGAAGGGCCCCCAACCTCAGCGATTTCCTTTTCTCCAGGTCGAGTTTCTGCATCCTCTTCGACGACACCTCTGCCGGTGGAGTCAAAGTCCGGTCCGGGGTGGCCCCTTTGGAACGCCTTCCTCTGTCGCGCAAGATAAAGTGCATTTGTTTGAGTGAGCGGAGCTGCTGGTATGTATACCAACATACTTACCTCACTCTTACTACCACTGGGTGTTTTGAGGCCATAGTTATTACTGGAAAGGTAGTACGGGAGGTCTGGATGCCAGAATATATAGTCGCCAGGCTGCAAGGTTGGCAATGTAATCATGCTGTTTCTCAGATGCAGGTGCGGATGCCAGATTTCAGTAATTCTTTGCGCGTGTCCGGGAACTGCTCCATGTATGATGGAGTCAGGCTCTGTCTGCAACTTCCAATTATCGGGAGCAAGGTATGCCTCCCACTCAGGCCCGGTACGGTTTTCTGGTGGCGGGCTCTTGGTTGTAAAGAATGGTCGAAGCAGGTAGTAAGCTGTCGCGAGCTTGGGCGAGGGCAAGAGACGGACCATCCCAGGCTCAACGGTAGAGAGGGCCAATATTCCTTGAAACATGCGGAATATCGTACAAGCACCGTAACCATTGTAAAGATCGGTAGTCACAGAAGTTCGGCTGGTACATTTCCATGGATCGTAGTCCTCCCATTTTCCGTGAAAGATGTGGTTGTAAGTTCCTGCATGCTGGTACCCGTCGGGCTCCCAGCGCTCAAGAGACCCGTTATCTACCTGAGCGGTGATACCTGCTGACGATTGCAAAGCCTGTATCCAGTCGTTGGCGGATTGCGGTTGTTCAAGAGGGGGGACGTTGAGGTTATTAGACTGATTCTCGCTATTTCCGTGCACACGTATACGATCGACGTAGGTAATAGGCAGTCGCGTGACAAGTTGATCGTCAGGGCTAGTCTCCCAGAGACCCATCATAAAGCGTTGAGCAGTCAGAACGTTAGGATGCGCTCTCGAGCGGACTTGAGCCGGAGTCCAGAAGAAATCAAAGCAGGCCGGATCATGTTGCTGTAATGCCTTTGCTTTTACGTGCCGTTTGCTGTCAAGATAGTCGACAGTTTCGCGAACTGCAGTATCGGTATCTGCTCTGGGAACAACCTTACGGACAACTCCAACACCGTAGCGTCTCAGATCATGCCCGAAGCGGGCCGTCTGAACAGAGTCATCAAGATCGCCGAATTCGATTGAGGGAATAAGATGGGCACCGAGGTCTTCTATATGACTGACTTCTTTGCTTAGCGCATTGATGAGACGAGCCCAACTAGCTTCAAGCTCGGCCTCGTGACCGCGAATGAGGTTCTGCTTGATGCGAGCAAAACGCGAGGGGAGAGCGATAGGTTCAGGGCCCCAGAAAGAAACTACGGGTTGATCTTTGTCAATGGTAGAGGTACTGATAGTTGGCGTCGAACTGTTGGTCCTGGGAGTTGACGACAGCGATGGCAAGCCGTTTGCTTTTAAAGAGGGCAAAGCCGTCGTGGCGGTGGTCGAATGGCTGCCGACCATCTTGCTGGGTATATTAGCAGCGACCGCCGCAGTAAGCTTGGCTTCGTATGATAGCCTGGCACTTTCAGTAATGGCAGCGGTTACCAGCGACGCCGCTATCGGGGCCGAAAGGGAGGCACGATGACGAGATTTTGTAATGCGGCCGGTTTGTGTGAAGTTGAGATTGTTGCTTTGTGAAGTAGCAGCTGCGGTGGTGGTGTTGTATGAGGATGCGCCTGAACTGGAGCTGGAGCTGGAACTAGAGATGGAGGGGTTCGAACGGCCAAGGCGGGTGCGGGAAAGAGCAGCTCTGACCTGTTGACCTGCCGCATCAGCGCCTTTTCTAGGCGGAAGGTGTACCCCTCCGAGCCCTCCTCTTTCTTCTATTTCTCCTCCTCCTCCTTCCGCCGCTATAACTGTTTCGACCCTTGTTGCCGTTCCCATGGTTGCAGCATCCCACTTCTCCTGCGCTTCTCTTAGGCTCCTCTGTTGTTTTGCGTCGCGTGCATCCTGTTGTTCTACCTGGAAGATTTGACCCTCTTCCTGCGCCATGTGACCCTGGACTGGTTTTGGTTTGGTATATCCGAGTCCATTTGTGAGGCCGTCTCCAACTGCGACAGCTGCGACAGCCGCTACTCCAATCGCAGAAACCAGACCTTGGGCATGATTCAGCATCGGCGCGGAGACCTCTTCTTCACAAGTCGGCGGTAAGTCGACTGTTGGCGTAGCCATGTTTGCGTTACGTTGAGCTGAGTTGCGCCGCGTCGTGTTGTTGGTTGCAGGTGCTGACAGCGGATTAAGATCTAAGCCAACGCTGTGCTATGTTATGCTGAGCCTTCGTTAATAGTTCAAAAAGAAAATGAAAATCCTCTGTGAGTCGATTATCTCGGCCATATGTACGGAGAGGTGCGTTAAATCGAGCTGTTTATCAAATTGCCAAGTTTCGAAAGCAAAGCAAAGCAGACCAGAGCAGAGCAGACGAAACTATCACAAGCTCGCAGCGGTTCTTCTATAAACTGGCACTACAGCACTGTTACTGAATGGGGGACTTTTTATCAGGCGGCTGGCCGGACCGGGGCTCTGCCAAAGCCATCTCGTCTCATCTATCTTCGGAGGACAATCTGTCGATATTCCCCATGGAGGAGCAGAGGGTCCCTGCCGGTAAACTATGGATGGATCTCCTAGTACACAGTCCGGGCCTGCCATCCGTCGAACCATACATTTTTTGCTCAGCGCTCCGTCCCGAAACCCCGGCAATACCCCACACTTTTCCCTTTAGAGCAACTGGTGGATGCACGGCTTTACGGCCCATGACCCGCCTGACGATAACCAAAAGACAAGAGAACAAAAGAAATGGCCACATGAGACTTGTGAAGGGGCAATTTGCATGATAATATATCGCGTTGCTTCTAAATATTTTCTCGTTCAACATGTTATACCACAGTGAATAATACATTTAACCATCATGTGGCATGTAGCCACATGCCTTATTTCCGCTATCATTACCCAGATGGGTGGATGTCCGCTCCGTTAGCCACAAGAGATATGATGCACATTTACAAGACAATATACAGAAAAGGCGGGCTCATTGATTAGTATTGGTCAACTAGATCAATCATCCGCATGTCTTTCGATTCAACATGGCAAATGTCCACACGTTCTGCTCTACATAACGAGTCAACCATCACGGCTAATCTGTGGCGCTTGGCCACCATGAGGACGGACAGACCAAAGCAAAACTTTCGGCAGAATTAATTAGTGGTGGAAAGTGGCCGGCCCGTTATGCCTGTTTGGATGAATGGCTGCGGCAAAATCTTGCAAGGTTGAGAAGTTGGGCGCAAGTGGTCTTCTCGGACAACAACAACCCGACACCAATCCGAAACAGTGGGCTCAGTAACGGCAAATCGGACCCAATACTCCCGAAAACTGATTGATTGGTTGGCTACATGCAACTGACAAACTTGGCTTGATATGTTTTGTTTTTGTTCCAACTACCTATATACAGTAGCAATATTATACTCGCTACGAGAATGTAATCATACGCTAATCATTGAATCATACAGATATCCATAACAGTAACTTTCTCGGGCCAGGTCGCTCGCGGGGGACCACAAAACTATCCGAAACATCTTACAGTCGGGAGTGCTTGGGCTTCCAGCCCTCCTCTGCAGCAATGAGCTCAGCGGCCCGCTCACCGCATGCAAGTACTGTCACCATGGGGTTGATAGTGGGCATCTCAGGGAAGATACCAGCATCGACAATTCGGAGTTTGTTGATGCCGCGAACCTTGAGTTCGGGGTTAACGACAGCCATTTCATCTCGCTCGGTGTCACCCATCTTGGTAGTACCAGCGGGATGGTAAACGGTGTGGGCGACACGGCGGGCGTACTCGCTAATTTCCTCATCGGTCTGAATTTTGGGGCCAGGGGCAACCTCCTGCTTGAGCCATTCCTTGAAGGGGCTCTGCTCGGCGATCTTACGAGCAGCCTTGATACCATGAACAAGGGTAGCAGCATCGTAACCCTCAGGATCAGTGAAGTAGCGGAAGTCAAGGGCGGGCTTGACGGTAGGGTCGGCCGAGGTCAAGTAGATGCGGCCACGAGAACGAGGACGAGGAATGTTGGGTGTCATGCAGAAAGCATAACCATCCTTAATCTTGGGATATCCGAGACGCTCTGTGTTGAGGTGGAAAGGAATCTGGTAGCAATGCATCATGACATCAGCGGCATCACCGTCGTTGCCAGCGGCATTCTTGGGTTCACGTCGAAGGAAGATGCCTGCATCAGAGTCCATGGTGGTCTGGTTGGCGGGGACGGCCTTGTTTAGCTCCCACATGATGATGGTCTCGGGATGGTCGAGAAGGTTCTCGCCGACACCTGGGATGTCTTTGACGACGGGAATATTGAGAGACTCGAGTTGGGCCTTGGGGCCGATACCAGAGTGGAGGAGAAGTCTGGGGGTGTCGACCGCACCGGCACAGAGGATGGTCTCCTTACGAGCATGGAGAGTATGCTTCTCGCCGGACTTCAAGGTGACGTTGATTCCTGTAGCAACATCGTTCTCAACGATGACCTTTGAGACATGGGCCTCGGTGAGAACCGTCAGGTTCGGTCGTCGCTCATCGCCTCGAAGAATAGGGTGAATATAAGCAACAGAAGCACTGCTGCGGTGGCCGGTGTCAGGGTTGTAAGATACGGAGAAGAAGCCGGCACCTTGGGTCAATTGGCCCTTCTCTGAGATCTCGTGGTTGAAGTCGTGGATGATGGGAATACCCATGGCCTCGGAGCAAGCCTTAACCCAGTCCTTGGTCAACTGGTTACGGTGACGGGGGTGGACGGGGTTCAGCTGATTACGCAGATTGTCGACGCTGCGCATGACGGTTTCGAAGTCCCAACCCTTACAACCCTGGGCGACCCAACGATCCATATCGTGGCGGAAAGGACGGAAGGAGATGAGAGTGTTGTGTGAGGAGCAGCCACCAAGGACCTTGGCCCGTGAGTGTCTGATGTGGCTGTTGCCATTAGGCTGCTCGGTTGTGGGATAGTCATAGTCGAGGTCACCGCCAAGCAGCGACAACCACTCTCGGAGGTTGAGGACGTTGTTGAGACCGAAGTCTGAGGGACCACCCTCGATCACAAGAACCTTGCGCTCGGGGAGGTAGGCAGAGAGACGAGAGGCCAGAACGCAACCAGCAGTGCCACCGCCCACGATGATGTAGTCGTAAGCAGAGCTGGCAGAAGCGGGAAGAACCTCAGTAGTCATGTTGAAGGTCGGTATAAGTAAATAATAGGTAAGTACAGTGAGATGAACTAATTCAGTTCAATGAAGGTATATCCAATATGAGGACTTGACTCAAGCGGACAAAGGGGTATCGAGTGATGTTGAGAAAGAAGAACTGAAGAGAAACGATGGATGACTTGAGACTAGAAAGAGGAGAGCTCTTGTACTCGAGAGTCGAGGCGATCAACATGTTTTTGAAATGGACGGCCATCAGCTCCAAGTGGGGTCCCAGATCGCGAAAGGGACGCCCGAGAAAGTATACAGTGTCAATTGGGTCCAGCAACATGGTGTTCAGCTTGACTCGATGTACTCTTTCTGTTGCACAAAGTAGTGTCTGATGGGCGAAACGTGCCGGTAATTGGCTCAAGGGGGGCACACACTCCAAGCAAGGCTGGTGGGTGGATCAAAATCCTAGCTCGACAAGAAGACAGGCGGCGGATGGCGGCGGCGAGAACGAACTAATGCGAAAAAAAAAAGAGTCCTGGGGGAGAAAGCTGGTTTGGTTATCAGAGTTACAGGAACGAGGCTAACCGTAGCGGGGTCTTGGCAGATGTTAATGGGCAACAAACGAAGAAAAAAAAATAGGTGAAAATATCCATAATCTCGACTCTTCACCGACTTCGGGAATCTGTATTCGGTGATACCGAAGTCATGACTATGTGGTATGAAGAACAGAGACAATATCCGTGATCCGTGTGACGTGGTGTTTTCCTTTCTCTACTAGTTGGTTATGATAACACCTACAGAGTGTCCGTACCTCTTGATATCCTGGGCAGGGTGGCCAGCTACTAGGGTCTTGAAAAGTTAAATTTGCCCTGCTGTCTGTTGTCATGAAATATCAAGGAACGGTCCTTCACCGGAAAACTCTGCAGTTCTTACCAAGAATTCTGGAAATATACTCACTCGCGTTCCTCTCGACCCTCTTTCTGTACTGACGCCTCAACCGCGCGAAGAGCGTTGACTTGGCGACTGTTTTGGAGCTGTTGAGCCGAACGGTACAGGGTGGGGCCGTCTGACGGCGAGAACTGGAGCAGAGAAATGGAGTCCCGGATCCGGATTACAGCAAGGAAGGCGCCGGCTTTGTCCCAGTTTTTCCTTGTTTGCCGCATGTACCGCCTCAAGTTACGGCTCCCCCCTTTCTTCGCTGGTAAAGTCCTCTGCAAGTTTCGCTAAGAAGTAGACTACGTGCGCATCCTTGGAGTCCCAAGATATGGCGCAGTATCATCTTTCAATTACAGTGAATTGGTGGCCATGGTTTTTAGAGCAGGATAACGTTTTCAGCTTTTCCCAATAAATTGTACAGCAAGTTCCTGTTCTGGTTTCGCGTGTTTGTCGTTATCAATAGAATCTCACTTGATCCCACCATGCCGGTTACCGTACGCACATGTACGGAGTACTCTACAGTCGGTAGTATCCATTATCTGCAGGGACAGTTCGGCTCACCACTAAAACCCCATACATAGCCATCCCTGTCATGTGCCATGGAGGAGAATGCCAAGTTTGAAGTGCTGCTTAGCATACTAATTAGGCAAAGCGTGGTTGGGGTAACAGGCCGTCAGATCGATAATATCTAAAGATCGAATTTTGAGCTATGGGTGATTGGATAGCGAGGCAAGCAAAGTTGTTGGTCCCTTGTCTCTTTTCTTTTTCTTCTTGTATGTTCTGATTTTTTTCTCGATAATCTTCTCGTGCTTCATCCGGTAGATCCGGGTAGCCAGATCTGGTATGAGAGAGCCATAGACCTTGTATGATATGATTGGAATCGGGGACGATGGTGATTATGCTCACTATCATCACAATAAAATCTTCCAAGCCATTGACTACTGGCAAATAACGCTGTCCTGTAAAGATAAAGGCTGAGGAGCTTGGGGATGAACGAAGCTCAAGGTGTGGTACTATCTACTCTACAATGACGTGAACATACCCACTAAGATATCCACTCGGCAGCCACTCAGACTTGGCGTTGTTCGGCGTTGTCTAGACTCTAGATCCTGCATAATCTCTGTAGGCATGAGAGCACAATTATTGTACTTTTTTTTTTTTTTTTGGGCTGTCTTGTTATTCATATGTACGAAAAATTGCTCCAGCTTATTTTGTATAGAGGCTGCACAATACTGTAGGTACAAACTGCATATTTACAGCAAGTAGTCACCCTGTCCACGTTCAGATCACGTACTACACTGTCGCTCATAAACATGTTTCAAGCAGGTTGCTCGAGTCATGTTATTTTCTACACACAAATTTCAACCCCAGACGGCTCATATCTTCACGTCACAAAAAAAAAAGGACATCACGACCGCCTGTATGTAGGAGACCAACCCAACCTCTAACTATCAGGCCATTTATAACCAAAATGGATATGAGACACCATTGCCTACTCTCTACTCTTTTGCGTTACCTATATCATTGGTTGTACTGTATGGCGATACATACAGTGATACTCGGCTGTATTCTCATTGGTTGACCATCTCTACCGTGCTTTCACAGTATGACTCTGGCCCACGTCATTGTATCTTTCTAGATCAGGAAGGTACCCAGCATCAGCCAACAGCGGGTCTTGACGGCACTTTCACAGCTATACCTGCCTTCATCCTTACGACCTTTATTATCTGACTTACATCCATCCATCCCCACATGCAATAGAACGTCCAGAGGATTCAGAGTGCCAACCTTCACCTTCCTAACTTGTTTGCTGTGACTGATCTTGTCTCTCAAAGAGATTCTGTCTTGTTGTGTCTTTACTTTACGTCTTTTACTCACCCAAATTGAGCTACAATGACGTTTCCATCCGATATTCACACTTTCCATTCGGGACGGCCTCAACCAGAGTCATCGTCACGATCCAATACCTTTGTTTCGGTCGATCCAAGCAACGCAAAGCCCCTTGCAACTATCTACACTACTACGCCAGACCAACTCAACCAAACCGTCGCAGCTGCCCAGGCTGCGTTCCCTGCCTGGTCCCAAACTCCAGCTCCTCGACGTGCTGCCATTCTCCTCAAGGCAGCTTCTATCCTACGCGAGCGTAATGATGAGCTTGCATTGACCGAGACGCTTGATACTGGCAAGCCTTGGTCGGAAACTTCCACCGTCGACGTTGCAACCGGCGCCGATGTTCTTGAATACTATGCACATATGGCTGCTGGCAGCTTTCCTGGCCAGAACACTCGTCTTCGCCCCGATGCTTTTGTTCTCACAACCCACGAGCCCCTAGGTGTTTGCGCCGGCATTGGTGCTTGGAATTACCCCATACAGATTGCTCTCTGGAAGTCAGCGCCATGCCTGGCCGCAGGCAACTGCATGGTCTACAAGCCCAGTGAGGTCACCCCCCTTCATGCTGAAACACTCGCTCAAATCTACATCGAGGCGGGTGTCCCTCCAGGAGTGTTCAACGTCGTATACGGTGATGGAATCGCCGTTGGAGCACCTCTGGTAGCCCACAGCGGCATTGCTAAAGTGAGCTTCACCGGTCAAGTAAGCACAGGCAGCAAGGTTGCCAGCCAAGCAGTCAAGGATATGAAGGGTGTCACTATGGAGCTGGGAGGAAAGAGCCCGCTTGTTATACTACCTGATGCCGACGTGGAAGATGCGGCTGACACAGCCATGGTCGCCAACTTCTTCTCCACTGGTCAAGTATGTACAAACGGAACCCGTGTCTTTGTCCCAGACACGCTTCTGACCCAGGTGGAAGAAGCTATTGTCAAGCGATGTCGAGAGGGGATTCGTATGGGCCTACCACGAAAGATTGAGACCAACTTCGGCCCTATGGTGAGCGCCGCACAGCAGGAAAAGGTCAAAATGTACATTCAACACGGTCGCTCAGTGGACAAGGCGAAGGTGCTATTCGATGGCTCTGAAGAAGCCAGCATGCCCCAGCCAACTTCTGACGGCTTTTGGGTTCATCCTGTTGTCTTTACCAACTGCACTGATGATATGCGTGTGACAAGGGAGGAGATCTTTGGTCCAGTTATGTGCATCATGCCTTATAAGACACAGGGGCGTCCTCGTCAAGAGTGGCTGACGGACCTCATCACCCGAGCCAACGATACCGAAATGGGGCTTGCTGCGGGTGTTGTATCTTCCGACGTCGGTTTGGCACAAGAGGTCGTTCAAAAGCTCGACGCGGGCATTACCTGGATTAATACCTGGGGCGAATCCCCTGCTGAGATGCCCGTTGGAGGCTGGAAAATGAGTGGCATAGGCTTGGAGAACGGCCATGAGGGCATTTCAGCTTATATGAGGACAAAGAGTACGTTGGTCCAATTGGGCAAGGGAGCCTGCAAAGGTGTTTTTTCCAAATTGTAGAATACTAGCATACAGTTAATTGATACCTACTTTCATGTTTCTCCAGGGCAGCTCATCCTCTGATTGGTGTCATTGTTGAGCTTAGTCATGGCTTTTTTATACGCAGCACATCATCGGGCTTTGTTAATTCTCGTGTTGGTGATATATTCTAGGGATCAGTGTCCATACCGCATCACCAACCATCAAGCTATTATTCCATATGACACAGTCCAAGGCGGTGCACATATGAAACCAAAGGTCATTTATTGAATTGCAGTGAAAGATACCACAGTATTAAGTTTATTACAAAATATAATATTTCCTTTCAGTACCACAAAACAGTCGCTTTCGAACTAGCTACAGCTTGACTCTTCCTTTCAGTAAAGCCAACGCCTTCCTGCTGTTTTGATTGATAACTAGCAATGCATACTCATTACTTGTTACCATAACCTCAAGTCCCCCAAGTGCCTCTGTCCGTCCTCTGCAAGTCTGCAGTACCTTCTTTGCTCTCGAATAGTACTCAAGAGCGAGGTAGTTTATACCGAGAAGCTGGTACAGACGGCCTATGTTGTAATATGCCTCCGCCTTGCCTTGACTGTACTCCTTGAGAGGGCCCGGGGAGGAGCCCAGCTCAGCATATCGCGACAAGAACGACTGTCCCTGCAGTAACAGGTACTGGCGATTAGTCGATTGACGTTTGAGTCCATAGTGGACATAAGCCAACCCAAGGCTTAAATTCACCATGGGGTTGTTGGGGTCCAACGCCCTAGATCGGAGGAAGTATCCTAGAAATGTCAACCGAGCTGCGCTTGGACAAAGACTGGTTACTTACCTAGAGCATATGTGTAGCTTGTTGATGTAAATAAAATGTGCCCGTACAGCATAAGCACGCAAGCATCCAACGATGGTTCTCCTTTCTTGGTCGAATCATCGTTGGACTCGTTTTCCCCATAGGCCTCATCCATGGCTTTGATCTGGCGGAGGATGTATTTTTGTGCCGGTCCTGATGTATACCAGGACACAGGAGATTGACAGAGATTTGAGACGAGAGCAAACATACGGTAGGAATCAGAGGTCGCGCCATCTCTCATTAGCTGGCGAGCAGTTGCAATACACTTCTCCTCATCGCTTGTATAGATAGCACAAACTATAAAAGTCAGTATACTTGAAACATTCTGACACGATTTACTTACCACTCCATGCAATATGAATTATGAACCCTTGTTCTGGAGCTTGAAATGCAGTTGAATCCCTAGCAGCTTCACACACTTGATAAGCTTCGTCACGCCGTTGTGCGATAGCGAGGCCAATGGCATAATCGAGAAAAAGATCGAGCCAGTTGTTAAATGAGATACCCCGATGACTCTCGAGGTCTGAAGAACCTGCTTCTCCATTTCCGTTGTCAGGTTGAGGTGCGAGGGCTATGTGAATTTCAAAGTTAGCGAGTGATCGGTTCACAAGGATCGGCGCACTTACTTCTCGCTAGTCTCTCGTACATCTGCGAAAGTTCGTTCTGTGGCTGGCCTGATTCTTGCTGTTGTGAGTGGTTCTTTGGTCCTAAGAAATGCAAATACTTATCCCAAGTATAGAATTTCTTGATTGATCGGAAGTCATCCACAAGTTCTTTTGAAGATGCCATCCACTCCGGTATCAAATCTTGACGACCTTCTTTGATCTTCCGTCTGAGCTCTTGGACAATCTCGTACTGTTCTGCTAACTTGACAGCACGCGCCTGCTCTTCTTGTCGCCGCTTTTCTGCTCCAGCTAATCGTTTTGGTCGGTAGCGCCGTGTAATGAGCCTCTTTCCAAAAGCATCTGTCCTTCGAGGAACAGCTTGAACCTTCCTTGGAGCCCGGCGACTGGGCTGTTCAGTTGCTGTGGTAGAGTCCTGGCCACTTTCATTGCTGTGATCACGGTCTCGGAGCTCTCGAAGAGCCATTGCCTCAGCCGCCAAAATAAGAGCCTCTTCTTCTTCTCTAGCTTTTTCATACATATTGGCCAGTTCAATGCGGGCATCAATATTATCTTCATCCGCATCGATCGCAGCCAGGAAATACTCCTCGGCAGTTGCATTCTCGCCAATCGCGTGGTGGCATCGTCCTAGCTGCAGCAGGATTGTTGCATCAGCATCACCTGGTAAGTCTCGAAGTATGTGATAGTATGAGATTGCCAGCGGGGTGTGACCACGGTGAGCCAACTCCTCCGCAAGATCGAAAGTCAGGAAGGGAAACTCGTTGGCGAACTCTCTCGTGAGAGCGGACTCGGGGTCAAACCACCACAGATGCTTCTGTAATCTTTTTAGTGTGATTCTGTTGTAACGCTCTGACTGCTTACCATAGCTTCTTCCTCGTTGCCGAGTCGAAATCTGTAAATCGCCAGACGGGCACGAAGGTCCCAAGGAAATGACCGGCCATAAAGGTCGGAACTCCAAAGCCCAGCTCTGAATTCCGGAACACATACTCGTCTTTCGTCATCCATATCCCACTCGCGATCATCGGAGAGCCAATCATTCCAGTACGCCTCGGGTTCCCGGCCCAGAACCCATCTAGCTAGCGCTTTCGCTTCTTGAACGGCATCCTGATAACGACCGGTTGAAGCAAACAGCTCCACGTAGATCCCGATATCAGTCCACAGTGCTTCTGCCATTCCGACGCTCGGCTCCTTTTTCTCATGGTCAAAGAACCGCTTGTAGGCTGCGATTGCGCTTGGAACAGCTGCTTCTGCTTGCTTGTTGTCAACGCAGGCTTCTGCAAGCTTTCTGACAATTTCAAGATCGTAGGGACGATGTTTCAATACAATCTTATAATCGGAAATAGCAGCAGCTAGATGACCTTGTTTGTGACAAACCAAACCTTTCCCTAATCTGGCGTCTATGTTTGTATGGTCAGCGCGCAGCGCGGCAGAGTAACAAAGTCTTGCGGTATTCAAGTTCCCAGCTTCGTCATCTCCTGTGTTTTCTAGAGCAAACGATGCACATCGTAACCATCCATTGACGTCTTTCGGGCGAAGATGAGCAGCATAGACCATTGCGGATAGTGACTTGCTCAAATCACCCTGCTCGCCAAAGATGGAAGCCAAGGTTGTCCATGCTTGGTGTGTTTCAGCATTTATTCTGATGACCTCAAAGACGAGATCCAGCGCCAACGAGTAGTTGCCACTCAGGAAAGCTTGATTCACTTTTGACAGTCGCGCTGTTATGTCGCCTCTAGGTTTGGCTGCTTTCCGCGGACCTCGAGTTCCCTTCCCGCGTAGCCCGGCGCGAGTTGCCGAAGGTGGGACGACTTCATCGCGTTGCTCATTTATGAAATTCCTCACGGTCTGGTCAAATTTGGCAATATCATCCTCCAACTCCTCCAAGTCAGAATCTGCATCAGAAGCATTCTCGTGTTGCCTGTCTTGATCAGTAAATATTTTGTTTTTATTTTCAGTAAGAAAGGAAAACAAGGTACGAACCTGTCCAGTATATCCAGATTGGCATCTTCTGACATCATGCATATCGGTGTTTTCAAATCCTTACGAACTGTATTGCTGATGCTGGTAAGTTAAAGTCAACGGGTGAACGATTAGGTAGTGTCAAGACGTGGCGCATGCGATGTGGCTCAGTGTCTTGTCACGTGATCAATCGAGCTGTCTCGTCAATTGATTACCTAATTGCTACAAGACAGAGAGGGATGGCTTGGCGCATCAAGTATATATAGCTAAATGCAGTCGGAAAATCCAGACTACGTAGAAACCAGTCGCATCATCTTCAAGTTCATATTACGGACCAATCTAAAATGAATAAACAGTTTATTGCAAATGAAACACAAGGCGTTACTATCGACTCATCATGTTGCGACAACTCGTCATTCTCGCACTCGACTATTGTTCTGAGTAGCGCAGGTTGACGAATACCTCCCTGTATAACAAAGACAAGTATGCCACGATCTCGAAGGAAACACAGCACCATCTGAAAGGAAACAGACAACTCCACAGTCCACTTTTGTGGGTCTCTATGCGTGCATGCCCGGTCACGGTGTTTCTATCCCAGTTTTCCATCGGCCTTGGCTTCTGCGACAATGTTAGTATACATAATAAGCAAAGGATCATTTCAAAAGCCTACCCTTGACCTGCTCAAAGACTTTGAGCATCTTTCGACGCGCACCGAGAGCGTTCACGCCACGCTCCTCTAGAGCCTTGTCGTCCAACTCAATGAGATCGGTCCATTTCATATCCTTGAGGTTATCGGTGTATTTGTGAAGACGAAGGCTTCGTAGCCAGCTAGGAATGTCCTGCAGAAGAGTCGGGTCGGTAGGATCCTCAGGGGGCTTCGAGCTACCTCGACGTCCACGAGGGGACCGTCCACGAACCATATCAGAATGGTCGGACAAGTAGCCCTCATGGCCGGGCATTCCCAGGCCACCCAGATTGACAGATTGCATACCAGCACTCAGAAGCGGCGAAGACCCATCGTATGCGCTGAGGAACCCGTTGTTTTGCGGCGACGTGAAAGGGGCCATGTGGGAAAGTCCAGGTTGCATGGCGAGCCCGGGAGAGCTGGGGCGAGAACGTTGACCACCCATACCAAGACTTTGCTGCGCCTGGAGGGCCATCAGCTGTTCACGACTGAGTACTTGCCCATGCTCGTTGATCATGACTACATTATTGGGAAGATTGATCCCAGGCTGCGGACCGGCAGATACGGGGTTCTGGCCGTTGCCGGGTGTTCCATCATTAGATCTAGCACGACGGTATTTTCGTACATCGTCAAGCGCGAACCGATTGTTGACTGTCGAAAGAGCCGCAAGTTTCATGGCCGTGGCATTAGCAACCATATCAGCTTGGTTAGCCCCGGTGGCAGCTGCATTGAAAGTACTGGTCATTGGCGTGTTGACCATAGAAGCCCAGTTACCACTACCAGTAGTGTACGGTGACAGCAAAGGCAGATCGGCAGGAGTTTTGTCGGGAGCATTAAGTGTCGTTTGCTGGATTGTATTGTTGCTCGACAACTGGGGGCGGGGTGAGCGAAGCCCACCCGACGGTGCCGGCTGCACGAATTGGCCCATTGGCGTCTGGCTCGGGGGTCCTTTCGCAGATGTATCTCCGTTCCCACCACTGTTCCAGGGCGAGGAACTAGCAGGCCCGGCATCACGGCTATCCTGTGGCGCGCTGATAGACGGGGCAGCCATTGACGACCGATGGTCTAGAGCGATACTATTACGGTTCGATGAGGGCGGGTTTCCAGTCTGCTGAGTGAATTTGGCCTTCTCGGTCGCGATAGCTGCTGCTGCGTCAGGGAACATGGCACTGATGGTTGTAGGATCGAGACCGGAGTGCCTTTTGGTCGATGGGGCAACAACTGAGCTGCGCGCCATCGAGTTACGGGCAGAGTCGACATTCAGCTTGTTCATGGCGTCACTAAGACGATTGGACATGGGATCTGTAACCGTGTTAGACGTAGAGCAAGTCCGCTTTAGAAGTTTCGTACCTTTGTCGAAGCTAGCAGGGGAAAGAACCCCCGACAGTGGATGATTCTTGCCCATCTGCTGGAGTACCTGGATGAAGAAGCGAATTTGAACTTGAGTAGTCTGTTGCAGCAAAGCGTAGAGAGCAGCAGTACGCTCGGCCTCGCTCAGTACGCGGAACCATTGCTCTATGGCGCTGAGCTCGTCCTTGAAATCCTGGTCGAGGGTTGCAGCAGCCATTTCCTCCAGTGTCGTCTCATACTGGTCAATGTCGGCAATCCATTGCTGGGCAATCTTATCCTGAGAGTCTGACTCAGCGTTATTTGGGCCAAGATTCTGCTGAGCTTGACCGTAGAAGTCGGAAGACGGCCGAATACGACTGGAAGGGGAAGGGCCGGAAAGAGATGCCATATCAGCGGAGGCGCGAAGCGAGTGTCCAGAACCAACAGCTCTCGAGGAGGGTGGTCGCAAGGTCGAGGTGTTATTAGCCTCGGGCGTGCTATTCCTGTTTCCGATGACGTGGTTTCCAGACATGTTGTGCATTATCGGGGTGGTTCAAAGTATAATAAGGTCATTCGTAAAGGCAAAGTGCGTGGAATATGACGGAGGCAAGCAAAACGTTACAAGAATCGTCTTTCGACTCCTGCAGTGACCGGCTGACCTCAAAGGAGCTTAGACTTCAAGCAAGGCAGGAAATTTAGAACATTAGCCAGGCGACGAACGGCGCTGCAGGTTTGTTAGACGACACTTGAAAACGGGGATTGAATGGATTGGAAGATCATCCCATTCGGCCTGACCCAGTGACTTGGAGAAAGCAACCGAGGGGCGGGAAGGGGACAGTCGTACCGAGCATAAAAAGGATACCCAAGATAGAAGGCAGGTGGGCAAAGAAGGGACGAAGTCTGCTTCCAGGCAGGCCACAGCAATCTTGATTAGATCCCGCCGCTATGTGAAGTAACGGACCGTCCTCCTGTAGCGATGAGCTCGTCAAAGGACAGAGGGATGGTCGTGAGCAAAAGTTAGGATTCGTGTTCCTCTCTTCACAACGAAGGCCTCAGCCCCTGGGCTTACCCAATTGGGGGTCGCCCACCGTCAAGGGCCCACAGGCCTATCAGTAGCGATGAAAAAAGACCATTAATCCTTGTATGTATGATCGGATTTACACCAAGATAGTTGCCTGAGGCGCTTCAGAGTTTATGAGTGGCAAAAGCGGAATATGTGAGCATGTTCCTTGTTAACGTGTTGACATGGAAGAGTCTCTCTGAATTTGCAAGGATACTACAAGTAGATACTACTTAAGTAATAGGTAGGTACCTAGTACTGAGTACTAAAGCGCGAATGCAGCGATTCTCCGCACTACAGGTACATGCGATATTAGCATTAACCCAAACAGACATTCATGGATACCTATTGAGTAGTACGTTGATGACTACCGCATGAAACCGACACCAAGAAAAGAAGAAGAGTCGAGACAAAACAAGTCGTGCTGCGCCTTCCTGTAACAACGTGGACTTAATGCGGACACAAAATCTGGTGTATCTACAACTACCAGTGCAGCACTGTACATATCCTTTTACGACCTAGAGAATCGCAACGCTCATGTCCAGCAAGCTTGTAGAAAAAGCGGACTTATGCGGTACTTCACAAACAAATGTACTTGTGGGACTGGGAATTGGCTTGGAGTTCAGGCAGAAATTTTCAGTATTCTACCTCATGGTGCTCAGAGCCAAGCAACATGCCTCACTCGGGACTGTCACAGCGTCGTTCGCCGAGACGTATCAGCATCCACCACCTTTTTTGGTCGGGCTAACCGTATGGTATTTCCATCGTTCATTTGCGTAGGTTCTATCGTGTGTGTGCCGTAACCGAGCAATGCGAATGCTCCAAATTGACGCCTCAATATTCCTTTGCCGAGTGCTTAGACAGTCTCGCGCTTGCCCTCCTTAGCCTCCTTCTGTTGAGATTGTTAGCCAGCTGTATAAATCCGTGGTATCGTTTTGAGTCGGAGGTGTAGGCGTACCAGAGCCTTCATGTTGCCGTGAAGAGCATGTCGGTGGTTTCGTCGGAACTTGGGGTCGGTACCCTTGAGAGAGGGGTAACGGGAAGTCTTGGGCTTCTTGATTCTACGACCAAGTTAGCGATCGCCCGTCACTGATTGATTTCGAAAAATAAATACCCGTTACGGTGCGCCTTGCGCGACTGGTTGTGCTGGGAGCTGTTCTTTGACTCTGCAATAGTGTCAGTCGCCTCTAGATATCCTTTTTGTACATTTTGTTAAGATCGCACGTACTCGCCATTGCTGCTGATTGATTCCCTGAGTCGACGGAGACGGATCACGAAGTTGCGAGAAAGTGAAGTTGTGGTGTGCGTGACTGAGCCTCTAGGGCTTCGAGGGAAGGTGCGCCCCACATGCTGACCTAACTAGTGAGCGAGCCTGCACGTGCTTTGAGACCCACCCAAGAGCCAGGCTGGATTCATGGACTTCAGTACTCTGTAGGCCCCAAGGAGTCACAAAAATTGGCCGGTCAAAGTCTAAGAGACGAAATTGATTAGTTATTTCATGATGCTTGGACAAGCCTCTTAGGTTATTTATTTCTGTCTCGCTAAGCCTTAGGGATCAATTTTTCTGACACCCACCTGCTAGGTAAGTATGTACATACACCTACTATCTTAGTAGACTGCTATGTCCATTTACTCAGGCAATAAATAAAGCAGTTATGACGGTTTTGTGTTGGTAGATAGGTTCGTGTAGTATGCTACTAGTAGCTATACGCCTAAGTCTATCAGTTGCTCAAGTCTCCTGATTAAATACAGAGTTTTGTAATCCACTCATCAAGCGAAGATAGCACAGGCTGTGAAGAAAAAGTACTGTGTGTTTATGGGAATGACCGGTATAACAACAGAGCAATGATTGGATGACTTGTATTGATATCGGTATAGAAAACCTGGAATTCAGATTACCTAGGTACTGCTATAGGTAGGCAGCTAGGGGCTACATCGCTTCCAAGGTTACAGTAAAGAATTCAACGCTAATCACTCGAGAAATCTACAAAACAACACCTACCTATCCGTCTATTCCCACTTTTGCTAAACCTTTCCCCTCGAGTATGGGCATTGTTGGTCGGGGTTAATCCTCATCGACTGTTACCCTAGTCTAAGTGCTCGTCACCGGTTTTGCCGCAACGCTGTGAGCTGCTGCTGCCGCGGCAGTGCTCTCGGCAGCCTGACTGATCTTGCGAAGACGAATGGACTTGATATATCGAACCAGAAGGACGAACATCAGCTCAACCCTACCGAAGGGAACATGTCAGCAACGGCGGTTTATCGGTAGAATCAACACATCTTACCTCTCCTTTGCGGTCATCAAAATACCTTGGACAAGAAGTCCCTTAAGTATCTGTGGCCCGATACCTTTGAACAGTCCTAGCATACCCTCATGTTCGATGATGAACTTCATAACCTCGACAAAACTGGTAAAGGGTTTGCCATTGCGAGCTGGTGGCGGCTTTGATTGAAGGCCAACCTTGGCCACGATCAGAGGCTGAGTTGCGATGGTTGCGAGTGCTTTAGACATAGCACCCAACACTGCCAATATGATTAGCTAAGCTTTGACAGTAGCTCAGGATTGCAGACTCACAGAATGCCTCACTTGGTCTCAGATTGGCTTTTCCAGGAAACAATACTTCTTTTAGCCGTTCGTACGCGCCGTAAGTAATGGCAGGATTCACAACAAGAACCAGACTAGCCTTAAGGCCTCGCCAAAGACCTGATACACCATCTGGGCCATCAACGACTTCTCGAGCTGTGGCTATGAGACCCTTGCGATCAGACTTGCTAGCCGTTTGTTGACGTGTGGTTACTACTGCGACAGGGATTGTAAAGACTTGGGCAATGGCGCCTGCGACAGCACCCAGAGCAAGCTCCACGACGGTGGAAGGATTCACATCTGTCTTGCGTGATTTGAAATATAGCGTTCTAACAATGGTGTACCAGTAGAAGTATGCAAAATTCGTTGACGCAACTCCAATCAAAGAACCGTTCATGCCAGCGTAGAGACCTTTAATGCCGTCATCGGCAACAATTCGCGAAATGGCATCCCATGTTGAGGTATAGTGTGGTTCGTCGGTCGGGGAAGGGCTTTTGCTGGGATCTGGCTTGATCTGAACCTGGAGGCGGGTTTTGACACTACATTTATCATCGTTAGCATGAACCTACTGAACACGAGATGTTGAACGAGACAATGACTTACATGTCCAGGGGATAGACCAGCGCGTTAGCCAGAACAGCGCCAGTCGCGCCGGCCACAGCGCGACCCCAAGGAGAGATGTCAGGTTTCGATTGCGCAGCCATAACGTAATACTTGTATGTAAGGTTCTTGGAGAGCAAAGAAAGTCAAACTATGGCCTGCGTTTACACTGAAGTCTGGTCGCAAGATCAGATGTGACCTTTACATGGGCCTAGACAGGACATCGTATCGTTATCAAAGATTGAACGATCGATCTGCGACCGGCTCAGGACCGAGGTTCGAGTCCACCGGTCTCGGCAGATTCCCTGAGTCCCCGCCTGTGATTTAGCTCGGAGGACATGGATGGTACCTACCTCGGCTACCTGGGTAGTGCTACATACAGCGCAGTTATCAGGACCTACCCGGAACCTACACCTCGGGCTATGGCCTAGTTACCACCTCTGCCATCTAGGGACGTAAGAACTTCCTTTGTCACCATTAATTTGAGAAGTGGTAACTTAGGGCACCATAACCGCCTGAATATCCATGATATGGATATGTTGCAAACAACTTGTCTTTATCCATTGCGCTGTTGCTGCATGGCAACTGTTTATCCCACTTACCCGATCTTCCTTGAGCTGGTGTGCGCTTGTCAAATGAATTCTTCTCCAGCATCCATGTCAAGTAATAGCTAAAGACACAACACAGCACATATTTGACTATTCATCTCCCGTGATGAAGAGGTAGTCATGGGTATGATGGTTAGAGTTGGCACTCTACTTACTCACGTAACTTGATTCAACATTGATTAGGTATCTAGATACCTTGGAGAAATAGCACACAAGTGGAGAATGCGACAGGCGCAGCACTGCCATCATCCCAGCCCCCACCGCGGGGTTGGCAGTCTCAACCAACCCAACCAACGTGAGTGAGTGTTTGATTCCATATCTCGAACCAGCCTGGCAATAACTAAAACCTCCCTTTAATTAAGAGGTCATGTTATAATAAAACGGCGATGGAGAAGAGAGCTCAGGCAAGTTGATTCGCTTCCAGATTTTATTTACTCCACCGTACTCCGCCGTCAAAATGTTTATCTTCTGGCTGGCCCTAAGATCGTTCAATATGGATGACTTCATTGACCAATTCCACTAACCCTATACCTCAGGCCGCTGAGTCTCTTATTCGAACATCGAGTGGCCAAGAAGCCCTCGATTATACTGTTCAGGCTGCCGAGCTGTATATGAGAGCTGCCGGAGAAGCTGCTACCAAGAAAGAAGCTGCTCGCTTACGGCTGAAATGTAAAGAACTCATTGCGCAGGCCGAGAAGCTCAAAGCCCATCTCACACAGACACTCGGTATCCTGCTGCGAACTTCACGCCTTCATGGCAACCTTTTCCCTCCGTGGTCAAATGAGCCTTCGAGCAAGGATTTCGAGCTTCTCCCAGGTGAGGAGCCTTTCACGTAAGGCGACGGGTCAACGCTGGAACCGAATCGATTGTTGACTTAGAACAGCGATGATGCTACGTTTACGTTGTCACCTAGGCAAGCCGCTACCTTCGGTGGATGGAAGCGCCCACGAGACCTCCACCCGGAGATGGGCCCATACGATGATGTTCTGATGAACTCCAGCCGCGGTTGTGACCTTGTTCAGGACGTGACAACCGATTGTTCGGTGGTCGCCAGCCTATGCGCTGCCATGCGCATCTTGACCGGTCGAAACTCGGTAAAGTCATCCCCAACGAGAGCTAATCATTCACGTTATTGACAGATATAAACAGGTCCTGTCGTCCATTCTGTATCCTTTCGACAATGTACAGGGCCTGCCCAAAGTTTCTGCTTCAGGCAAATACGTATTGAAGCTATACTTCAATGGGTGCTTTCGCCGTGTTGTCATCGACGACCGGCTACCTTCTTCCATTACTGACCGCACTCTCTACGTTGTTGACCGACTGAATCCTCAGCTGACTTGGCCGGCCCTTCTAGAGAAGGCCTATCTCAAAGTCAGAGGTGGCTATGACTTTCCAGGGAGCAATTCTGGTACAGACTTGTGGGTACTTACTGGTTGGATTCCTGAACAGATATTTCTTCAAAGGTGAGCACCCTTGTTTTTGTTATTGGAACCCTGCCATGCCAATTATCTGGGTCTCATTGATTCGCTCTGATTATACAACGTGGACTTACCTTTCAATTGCTTGTATAGGGAGGACTTGGAAATCGATAGACTGTGGACACGAATAAAGAATGCACACGATTCTGAGAATGTTGTCGTCACACTCGGCACTGGAAGAATCTCAGATGAAGAAGAGGACCTTCTTGGTTTGATTGGCGAACACGACTATGCTGTCATGGACCTTGAGGTTATTGATGGCAGCCGAAGATTCTTAGTCAAGAATCCTTGGTGTGATGGGCCAGTTTGGAAGGGAGGCGTTTCAAAACTACCTGGAACTGAGTCTACACTACAAGCAACAAACTCTGGGAACAGATCCATACCTGCTGTTGCCGGCTCGTTTTGGATGACTCTGGAAGATGTCCTCCAGCACTTTGAGTCCATGTATCTTAACTGGAACCCATCGCTCTTCTCCCATCGGCAAGACCATCATTTCGCTTGGCATATACCCCCTCCAGAGCTGTCTTCCTCCTTAGTACGCAACCCCCAATACTCACTACAATCGTCCATGGGCGGCCCTGTTTGGATCCTTGTCAGCAGGCACTTTGTAGATGCCGAGCTCGAAATTTCTCGCAACAGAACCGACACAATGGCAGCTGTCTCCGGGCAGCTGGGCTACATGAGCATTCTTGTCTTCGATAACAAAGGCCACAGGGTGCAAGTCAGCGATGGCGATATCTATCGTGGGCCTTATGTTGACTCGCCCCAGACCCTTGCACGTTTTGATACGAGTCCGAAGAAACGATATACCGTTGTTGTCGATCAGCACGAGTTTCCCCTACCGGACTACACCCTCACATTTTCCTTTCTATCACAAGGCCAACTTGCCGTCAAGGAGGCTGAAGATGCAATGAATGTTATAAAGGAAATCGCCGGATCGTGGACCAGGAGATCCGCAGGGGGTAGCGCTGCCTGTACAACATACAATCTTAACCCGCAGTACAGGTTATCGCTCGCTCAAGCAGGCCCTCTTTCTATATTACTCTCAACCAATATGCAGGACGTACATGTGCACATCGACCTAGTCTGGTCTCAGGGCAAGCGGGTTCAGACACTCAAGGTCCGCGATCTAGCAGGTTCTTCCGGAGAGTATAGGAGAGGTTGCGCAGTGGCAAACATCCCTTACGTTGATGCTGGAGCATACACACTGGTATGCTCAACTTTCGAAGCAGGGCAGCTCGCCAACTTTTCCCTCCGTATCTCGTCCATGACAGATGTGACCATACAACCTGTTCCCACCGACGCCGCAGGGAGACTGCGCAAGACACTGACTCCCTTCAGACTATCAGATAGAGCAGAAGTTCGGCGGGCACAGATTTCAGCTTCCTGGTTAACTCGGATCAGCGTCACTGCACGAAGCGTTTGCAGCCCTGGCTTGGATCTCAGTAGCCAGCCCTCATCCACTCTGATGGTACGAATTTCAGTGGCACATGGATGGGACCCAGAGCGAACCACCATCGCGACATCGGGTGACGGCGAGTACGAAGAACTCAAAGCCATAGTGAGAACTCCGGAGTTAGACATGGAGCCGGCAAGAATACAACGCGAGGGCATGTGGTTGGTGGTCGAGAGTATGGGCATATCTCAGCCAGGAGAGTACGTTGAAATAGAAATTCAGAGCGACGGACCCGTCAACATTGAGTCTTGGGCACTCCTCTAGACAGTTTCTCAAGCTGACAAAGGCTCAAGCCCATTCAATACCATAGGATTGTTAATGTGCCAGCAGTATGCCCACTGAAACAAAAAAGACGCGAAAGTGATAGGACGATGATGAGGGTATCATGTGCTGCATATCAAGAATTGAACATAGTAAACGCTATGTCGCTAGCCATTGCCATTCCAGCATGAATGGTACACTCCCGTGGGAGGGGATGAAAAAAGAGAGAAACAAAATTGACCCAACCGGGTATCCAAAATCCTAAACGCCTAGTCTGTTCTCGCCCAGACTCACGCTGCTGGACAAAAATCTCATCGGAACAGATATGAGACCTAAAGTCCCTCCAGCCCATCATTCGATAAGTATTCATTCACGTAACTCCGTAATAAAGACGGCGCCTCATAGCGTCGCCGTAAAATCGTTACTCGCCCGCCTCCGACAACCAACGCCGAAAATAGAGACCACATCACTAGTTGCACTGCAAATATTTACGAGGGTGGGCCGCGTCTTCTCCGACCACGGTTCGGCCCGTCTGGTCGTTGGGCGAGTACATCTCGTAGTTGTGGATCGTCTTTGTCTTTGTCTACGTGATGAACACGGACATGTCTGTGAAATGTCAATATTCGAGCCCAGAGTTGCAAATTCAACGAAATTATAATTGAGTTATAAGGCGACCTACCGCTGCAAATTATCCGGACGTGGATATTTATGCTCCCTGTCAGGGCAAAAAGGGCATACATATCCTGGAGAATCGTGAACCAGACCGTGCCTTATCATTTCGTTCTTGCGTTTGAAGCCTTTTCCTCCTTCGCTTCTTGGACACCCCTTAACCGGACAGTAGTGCGGCCGCGCTGAAGAATGCACATTCATATGGGAGTTGAGAAGATACTGAGTCTGGAATGCCGCAGCGTTGCATCCCGGGACTGTGCACATGTAGGAGCCGGAGATGGGTTGCGGATGTGTGATGCCATCAATACTCATGCGATCAGTAATAGAGTTAGAAGTGATTGAAGTGGAAGTGGCGGGCGTAGAAGCGGAGTGGTCGGTGTTTGGAGTCTCACCAGCATTACTACTGCTATACTCCGTCGGAGCACGAGGGTGGGTACCATTTGTTGTATAGTAGTGAATACCCGTACTCGGAGCGGAGTGTGGAGAGAGTGTCCTGTAACCTTCGGGTGGTGAACGAGGGGAAGATGAGAGGTTGCTTACGCTGAAGCGATGTCCAATGTTTCCAGCTGGCGAGGTAGGGAAAGTCGAGGATGGTCCTGAAGGGGCCCGTCCAAGATCCTGTTCGGACATATGCTCAGGAGCAAGATCCCTGAGTTCTCCGAAAGTTGAACGTAGAGATGGGAGAGATTGTGAGGGTAGCGTCTCCTTGGATTCGCCAACTGATGCACGAACCCCATGAAGCGGCGGCAAGGGTACGCTGGGTGAATGAATTAGCGGCGACGTGACTCTGTTGCCAGAAGCATATCGCGTTGCAGGCAAGCCGGCATTTGAGGGCTCGTCATGGATTGAAAGCTGACCGGTCGGTATTGAAATGTCAGGTATCGTTTTAGGTACCGTAGCTGTGAGGGTGGATGGCGCTGTAGCTATCGAAGCAGCCTGCAGTGCGCCTGCGGCAAGGTGCTGAAGCGACGGCCCGCTCATGAGATTCCCGTTCACGGATCTATCTTGACGAGCCTCTTCATCTGGCGAATCTTCGTCGCATGGAAGACTTTCGCGACCGGCTGCGCGAGCAATTTCAGGGTCGCGTCCGTTGTCGAGATACGCAACTAGGACAGCGTCCCCAGAAGTTGGACGAACCTTGTGGCGATTAGACCTGTCGCGACCGCCGATACAGGAAAGACTAAGACTGACTTGGGTTGCAGGTATATCTGGAGGTGGACTTGGAGACGGCTCAAGCTTAGGACGAAGCGGGGTCATCAGGGGGCTCCCTCGGGGAACCACATCATCCGGATCGTATGTATCAACGACGAAACCGAGATGAGGCTGAGTTGGTTGGTGCTGCTGCTGCTGCTGCTGCGTAGCTGTGGTCATCGTTGTCGCGTTGACGGCGGTTGCTCAACTCGCCATGGCCCCTCGCGAGGTCGAAGCGTTCGGAAATCTATGTCGTTGGCCGATCAAGCACTGGTGCGAACACTTGCGATAAACTTGGAAAATAACCCGCGCTACGCAAAACCAGTTTGAAGAGACGGAAGACGGCGGCGAAGAATATATCGGTCGGGTGGGTGCAAACCAGGCACCAAGTACACGCGCGATTCCAAGTAGACAATCTGCCAATAATCTTTCGTATCCTAGTGCTCGATTCTCGACATGAAGCGGCGGATAGCCGTCCAAGGCGGCGATGAGGATGGGTCAAAATCTCTCTACTGAGGTCGTCCGGGTAGAAAACAATTTCGAGAATGGCTGTAAGCGCAGGTCAGGTGTGCAAACACGGTGAACTTTGAGCCCCCAGGCTGAATGCGAAAGAACAGTGCCGAAGTATAAGGTATGAGGTAATATAGTGTTATTTGGGAGGGTTGGCTTTGTTGACTTGGTAATCGTCCGAGTGAGGTAGTGTGTGCGCGATATCAGAGTAAAGAAGCGGAGGTGATGTTCAGTCGTCGTTTGTGCCAAGGGGTGTGACCAGTAAGACCGAGTGAGAAGGAGGTTGTTGCAGCAGAGGTACCTCTTGACTGGCAAAGTTACCTTGAGGTAAGAGCTGAAGCGTGGGTATTTACAGCACCAGCAGTTGGTGGTTTTCGGAGTGGGAGAGTGCAGATGAGATGCGGAGCATGAAGTGTATGAATTGAAAAATCCTGGGGGAGTGGATGGATTTGAAATGTATGAACGGTATGGATTCCAGGCCCTATCTTCCCACTTACCTACTGGGTAGGAAGTAGATGGATGGATGGTAGGATGTACCTGCCGTGCATTTTTACTGCTCCTTCCTACTGAGTATCCATTGAGAATATGCCTCCACTTGTTGACACCATGTTACGGGGTATCCAAACAGTTAGAGGAGGCACTAGAAGCAGAAAATGGTACGGAAAAACTGCAATGTACTTTGTGTACAGTGCCAGCGACTAGACTACGCCACGGGTTGATACTTGAATTAGGAAATGGGGGGTGATAGAGAGAAAGAGACTCGCGGGGCTGGGGTCCCGGGACGGTTAGAAGGATTCCAAGATGTCCGTCTACATGGGACCATGACCATGGACCATGAGAGCCATGGGGAAAGGTGGAAAGAAAGATGGGGATGGGGTAAAAAGCAAGCCCAGGTGGTAAATATTCGGCCCTTGTTGGATAGGCAGATATCTGTAACATGTGGTAGGCCGGCCGAGAACAAGGGCCCCCCAGATGGGGCTCTGCTGCTCTTGTGCTGTGATGCAAGCTCCTGACCAAGCACTGTATTTACCAAGGTACTATTCAGTTGCCCATGTGTGATTAATTATGAATGCTGTATTATTGTGAGGTAAGTACTGAACCTTTTACGCGAAGATAAAGCTCCTTCTTTCAAGAGATATATAGGTAGCTTGGAGAGTCTCTTGACCATACGGAATGACACAATTGTTCGTGATTCAGCAGTAGGAAAATGCGGTCGGTATGGATCTAGGGATTGTGTGGTCTGTCCCTGATAGCGTAGGCGACTGACCTCGTGCGCCATTAGGTTAATTCCAAGTAGTGTGTGTTTAGCGAGATCTTTCTCCGCGCTTGGCCGACATGGATAAAAGTTGGGTTGTGTGATTAACTGACTGACCCTTGATAATAGATTGTGATTGTGGATTGGACGCCGCCGCTCGTACCATGAAATGAGCCTCACTCTACACATGAATATGCCCTCTTCTGGTATTCTATGGGCATAGGAATCTACTGTAAATATGGATTGTAAATAACACTTGCAAGATTCTGGTAACCTTCTGGCTCTCCTGATGTTGGCTGTTAGCATCAAACATAGGTACTTGGAATGTGTTGACTTTTTGGGGATAGACATTTCTACTGAATGGTAAACTCAGGATGCACCCACCGAGGCCTCCCTTTCCCCTCTTCAATTCTCCACTGAGGTCACCCGTATAAGCTTCAAAGTCCACTGCCGTATCGACATGTGTGTGGTGCATCAATGCGGTCCGAGTGGGCAATTACTCTGCGCAGTGCCAATCTATCTATCCATTGTTCGTCTTTTCTGACAAGACCAGTATTTACTTTGATTCCTCTTCCTGCCTTTTGTCATTTGGGAAGTCAGCATAACCTTTGTGGTAGCACCCTGCGGTTCCCGCCCTAGAAAGTGTACCTAGGTACAGCATGTATTTAGGCGGTGATGATCTCTGCCGAGCCAAAAAGAGCCGCCTCGTCTGACACCTGCCCGACAAATATCTCGCGCACTCAACCGTAACGGACTGTCCCGTCACTGGCTTTGCAATCTAACTGGTTGACCCCAGAGCCAAGCCCCGCTCAAAGTCCAATGCCCCAGCCGCAGGACGAGGGGAAGTGGATACAGCTGTGGATAAGCTCAGGGAGCCCCTTGTGGGGTACACACTCACTCACTGTGTATCGTCAAGATACTGCACTGTCCGAATACCGACCGGGGCCGTGTCGAGTTGAGTCGCATGGAAATTGAGAAATGGCCGTTATGCCTCATCATTGGACGCTCCACAATCTGCCCACATAACGCGGCTCTAATGAGTCTCGTCCTCATGGACCCTAGCTGCTTGAGGCGACCGCTTTCTGCTTTGCCGGCCGCGGTATGTGGCTGACTGATTGCCTGACTTCTCAAACCGCCGTTCAATGCATTCAATCTCAAGAGTTTTTTCTCCTCTGGAACCATGTAGTAACATACCTAGGTACGTGAAGAGTGAAGAGGTGCAGATACGGCTGGCCTTTGAAAGATGAACGGCAATCAGCTGATCGCGTGTAGGTCGAGTAATAGGTACTCAGCACATCCGATGTATGTCCAATGGGCACTGAGGTTGGTAGATAGACTTTTGTTTTTATTCTAGAAATCTCGCAGAATCCACGACGTACATACTATTCTCGTAAATGACGCAGCGAACTTGTCGCGGTTACATTTAACTTCTAAAGCTCCGTTCAATCTGAGCGGAACCGTCAATGATGTTTGGAGTGACCAATTATGTAGCTTTCTTGCTCGCCAGCATCCCATATCATCCGTCTATTCCTGTTTTAGGTGACCCAGTTCTCTTAGCCTAAGCTTGGACTAGCTTGTGAAGTGCGAAATGACTCGAGTCATTTCCTACTTTATGTACCGAGTATTGTACTTTTTGATTGCATGCAATCAGGCAATCCAGAGAGATAAGACAGCTGCTATTGTCAAATCCTGGCCAACGGTAAACCAACGTCACTAAACGAAACCATGCACAGCATTACGCGAACCAGCGAGGCTCGATACCGCAGTATCTGAAAACTCCAATTAAAGCCCGCATACGGGATACTATGGAGATATACGAATGCCCCCAGCCTCATTTTACGTCCTAACATCGAGCACTATACTATCTACTACTCCAGTGCCCCACGGCAGATGCTACAGTGGAACTGACCGAGTACACCAGCGTTCATCAGACTCGCTCCCTTCTTTGTAGATTACGGGTAAGCTTTATATGTATTGTGCATTAACTGTCACGTAACCTTGATGACAGCCAAATTCGTATCCTGTGATGTCTTCATAAACATTTGAAATTGCTCCTAACAGTGCCTTAAGCTGAACCTCGGTCCGGAGCAGACAGCTTACTTGATTCCCCACCACTATGCGACAAATCAACTACATATTATCTTGTGCCGATGACGAAACTCGTGGTCAACCCCACATTGATCAGAATGACATTCACAAATCTCTGTCTGCAGTTGTTGACGTGAAATTACATAGTACTAGAGCTGTATCCTGAAAGAGCCATGTCCCTGCCACCAACTATGAAAGCCGTCGTTTTTGACGGATTATACAAGATCTCAGTCCAGGATCGACCTGTACCTCAGAGTAAGCCATCTGGGTTGCCCCATCCGAATGCCACAAAGATTTCATTGCCGTTCATTGTGAGTATCACAGCTAACGTTAGAAGTCCGTGATGCCAGGGACATCATTATCAAAGTGCATGCCGCGGGCTTATGCGGATCGTAAGAACCTCAACCTTATCAACATTCTACTCCAGCCGCTGATTCATGGCTATAGCGAGCTTCACGTGTATCGTGGCCACCAGACATCCGGCACTGGGTTCATCATGGGTCATGAGTTTACTGGGACAGTCGTTCAAGTTGGTGCAGATGTGAAAACCATCAGTGTCGGCGATAAGGTCGTCGCCCCTTTCACAGCTTCTTGGTGTGTCCCTTTTCTTGTCGTCTGGCTTAACACTATGCTGATTATTGCAGCGGTAATTGCTTTTTCTGTAACAATGGTTGCTCCGCTCGTTGCGTTGAGAGCCAGCTGTTTGGTTGCGAAACTCTTGACGGAGGACAGGCTGAGTACGTCCGAATTCCCATGGCCGACGGGACTGCAGTCAAGGCTCCCGAATCTATATCGAACGAAGCTCTCCTACTCATGGCGGACATCTTTCCCACTGGATTCTACGGTGTTAAAAGCGCTATGGAGCTTGTCCCTTCGCAAAACATCCAGGAAGCTACAGTCGTCGTCGTAGGCTGTGGGCCTGTTGGGCTTTGCGCCATCTTGGCAGCCACTCATTTCAAGCCTCGTCACCTCTTCGCGATCGACAGTGTTGACAGCCGCCTAGAACAGGCTCGCAAACTTGGCGCGGAGCCCCTCAATTTCGAGACTGACAGACCAGGGCTTGAGGCCAGAATAAGGGAGGTAACAGAAGGACGAGGCGCTGACATGGTAGTTGAAGTTGTTGGACAGGCTCCAGCTCTGAGAACGGCTTTCGACATTGTGCGGCCATTTGGAGCCATCAGTAGCATCGGTGTCCACAACAGAGAGGTCAGACAAAAGCGTAGGACTTAAGATGGAAAGAGCTAACGGTCATCTATGTAGATTCCATGGACAGGCGACGACGCATATACGTATGTACCCCTTCGAGCTAGTCTTGATTTGATTTTAAAAACTGTCTGGCTGATCTTGTTGCAGGAAGAACATTCGCTTGCAGATGGGTCGCTGTCCAGTGCGGAGCGTTTTCAACGAAGCGCTCAATTTGCTGGAGCAGAAGCAGGATAAAATCGGGCAAGTGTTTCAGAAGCCTTCAAACAGATATCCGCAGCTGACTTTCGGTAGTTTCCTGTTTGATCACAAGATGCCACTTGAACAAGCCCCCGAAGGATATTCTCTCTTCGAGCAGCGCAAGACGCAAAAGGTGGTTTTTACGCTGTAGGACAATCAGGCAAAGACAGACAGTGCCGATGGTTAGTTTTGCCGAGGCTTTACCATGCCTTCGTGCATCAGATAGTAAACAACCGTAGAGTCGTTGTGCACTGTTGCCAGTACAAGTCTCTTCTCTCGTGGGCCTTTATGCTCAATGGAATCGAATACAGAGGAAAACCCTTTGATGGTCCATTTTTCCTCGGGGTGCACTGCTAACACCCATTCGAGCTCGGGCGTTTGGTCTAGGGGTTCGCCGGTGGCCTTCTCCCGCTCCAAAGCCGCGATCTGGTCGTCGGGATGTATGTAAAGTCGCCGCGGTGGTAACCCTCTGATCAAATGCCGGTGAGTTGTTGTTTCGTAGACATCGAGTGAGACCCAATCATGCTGATGTTGCAAGTTGTATAGGACTGTCGAAGTCACGTCGGCTACCGGGTTACGTTGAGAGTTCATGTTGATCAGTGACGTCTGATATGTCTGCGCAAAGATCTCCAAGGGAGACAGATGTCAGAAGATGGTGCTCTGTACAGATCAGACCAGGGTCCAGTCCCAGGGTAAACGCAGAGACTGTACACGCGTATGAAGGCGAAGTGTGGCTTGTGCCGTAAACCATCGGTCGCGCCAAGTGTTTACTGGGAAGGCACAAGTTGGTGATAATTTCCGACTGGCCGCACTGTAGCGCTGCTGATAAGACGAAGGGAAAAGGAGGATGACTGCAGATTCTAGACCTTGCGACGAAGTGAAAATTAGCTTTTTCATTTTTAATGGATGCCAACCAATGCTGAAGGTGGATAGGTCTTTGTTGAGTGGGGAGCCCACCCCCGAGATGGAAGCTAAGAAAGTCCCTAATAAATCGATTGAAGGACGATTTTGCTCTGTACCTACCTAGCTCACAGAAGAGCGAATGGAGTGGTCCTCTCTCTATAGCTCATGCTTTTGAGTTTTGTGCCTCTGCCGACACCCGAGTAAATCTTACTTTTTATCAGTGGGTGCACCGTACGTATTAATATCCAGGATACTTAACGCTACCGACCTTTAGCTCCTATCCATATGAGTTAGACCTAGTGTCCATTTAAACTGCGGCAGGATCTAGATAGATAAATGACCCAGTCCCACCGTGCTCTCATCAAATGTGGACCGTAGCCGCATTTCGTTTCATTCCTCATAATTAACATCATATAGGTACTTCATACACCAAACATCTCAGCAGCTATATATGCATACACCAATATCAATACTCGTCATTCAATAATAGTAACTGCCCAATCCGAGACTGCCAAGGTTGCATCGCCACAATGACAACTTCTGAACAACCTTCCTTTAACGGAACAGATACCGAGCCATTCCCCAGTCTTGACAATGCATCACCCACCAATGCCGATACCGACCCATCGCATATCAACAATCGAGCAACAGCATCTTCATCTTTGAGCGGTCGTCTGCGTAGAGTTTCTCAAAGTTTCGAAGTTTCCGGCCCCCCGGAAGGTTTTATGGCCGCCACAGGAACCATAGCATCCTCAATCTTCTCGCGACAAACTGTGACCCGCAGGTCTTCAGAACCCTCGATACCGATGCAAACAGGCCAATCTTTCAGCAGCCCACCCAGGCATAATACCGTTCCTACCGTTACCGAAGAGGCTCCCGAAAAGAAAGCGAGCGAGAGTACAGCTTCTCCGCGACGAAACTTTACTGGGGAGCCAGCAGCTGCGGCTCCTTTCGACAATGGTTATCACTTCCCCCCAAAACACTCATTTGGCCTATCCACAAAACTCGGCTTGATCGCGTTCTGGAACTATGTCAAGACACCTACAGGTTTTCTTGTTACTGTCTACGGCCTGAACGTTGTAGCCTGGGGCGGCATGCTCTTTCTATTGCTTTGGTAAGGACCTTGTTTAGTACTTCTGTTCTGACTGGCACTTTTTCTGATAACCTTGTTAGCAATGCTGCACCAGCAATGTGTGTTCCCACCTGTAACGATATCAACTCACCAAGACGCAAATGGATAGAGTGGGATTCTCAGATTTTGAATGCCCTCTTTTGTGTCACCGGATTTGGGCTTGCTCCCTGGCGCTTTCGTGATTTGTATTTCCTCCTCCAATATCGCCTCCAGAAGAAGGAAGTTGCCCTTCGACGTTTGGCAGGCATTCATCGAGGATGGTTCCGTCTTCCAGAATCCGATCAGCTTGACCCTCAGATAGGGCCCCATAATATCTCCTCATCAACCCATCTCAGCTCATCGCTCGCCTACCCGTTTCCCCCAGACAAGATCCCCGATGCTCCCCTGACAGGAGTCCGGGCCCCACCAACTCCCATCACAAGAATGGATGCTGTTATATGGTTGATGGTATGGAACACTTTCCTGCAGTGCGTCCTCTCTGGGTTTATGTGGGGGTTGAACCGTTACGATCGTCCTAGTTGGTCCACGGGTCTCTTTGTCGCACTCGCTTGTATCGTTGCCGCCCTCGGAGGAATCGTAATGTTTATTGAGGGAAAGAAAGTAAAAGGCATTGAAGGTGTCCCCATCAGCGAAGATGATCAAAGGATGTTACAAGAGGACCGAGAACGCGGTGTATGGCATTACAACAACATCAAGGACAAAGACCTGGCTGCTGAAGAAGCCAAGAAGAAGAAGAAGAAGAAGGACAAGAAGTGAGGGAACATCCTATCCTATCATCTTTTCGGACGCAAAGTTTTGGATGGTTGACGGGAACGCATCCGTTTTTTTTTCTTTTTGTACGTCTTATTTGTTTATACAGCAACAGGCAGACCGGAGGCGTTGTGTCGATTTGATGACCATGATTATGATAACACAATGTCAACCTCATAAACAGTGACCAGTTTTCATTCTTTTATTAGGAAAAAAAAAAGAAAGCCCAAAATCTTCGATTGTTTTCTCTTGACCATCTAGATGAGGGCAAGGACTTCACATATCTCCATGAATATACTGGGACTCTGAAAGGTATAAGTATTAATTAACCTTAGCAGCCCGTCAAAGGTCAGATAGACCCCACCCAATCTGGGGATCTCCACCTACCGGTCAGACAACGGGTAGGTACGTTTTGATCCAATGACAAACGTATGGACGCGCATTGACCGGGTAGGTAGCACCTACCTGACTCCAGCCTCATGACGTGCGGGCTGGTCAAGAGTCGCTCCCCAGGTACCCAGTACCTACTTGACTACTAGAACCCACACCCAACCTCAAGAAACTCTCCCTACTATTCATCCTCACTCCCACGACTGTCAGACGATACCTGCTATATAGCACACAGATTAACAAGGCAACACAATAGCCGTTGTTGGTTCTTTGGTTCCGATATCTACAGACCAAGCCGCCCTTGCTTCGCCGTGCGGCCCCGCGTCATGGGGCTGGCTTACAACACCTACCTCAGTAGCAGCAAGATCTACGGCTGCAAAACATGCAAGGCACACCTTGCTAACCATGAGGATATCATAAGTCGAGTATGTGCCCCTATTTCTGCATGCTCTTCCTTTGCTTCCAGTCTCCGTGCCCGCTAATATTGGCATCAGAACTTCCGCGGGCAGCACGGAAAGGCCTATCTCTTTCACAGCGTTGTCAACATCGAGACAGGTCCTCCAAACGAACGCAATATGACGACCGGCCGACACGTAGTCCGAGATATCACATGCCGCCAGTGCAAAGAAACTGTTGGGTGGAAATACGATAAGGCGTACGAGTCATCAGAAAAGTATAAGGAGGGTAAATTCATTCTTGAAGCCGAGTTACTTTGCAATGTTACCTGATAAGGAATGATGATGCTGGCATGGTAGAAAGCTACTCTCTGTTCTCGGCGTTTTTGGGATAAGTGTGCGCAAGGGCGTCGGATTAATTCGTTAGGCTACGGTATTGGTGGTTATCGTCACGATTGGAATACATACAAGTTTTAGTGATGGTTTGCAGACATTTGATTTCAATTCAACAGAGCTCAAAATATATCTAGTACCCAACATCTTGGCCTCATTCTTACCTAGCGTATGCTTTGAAGCCCAAATAGACCTTATCCGTTCCGGCGTGACGGTTAAAGATGCATTCGCCTAGCGGTGCTCGATTGGTTCTTCGGGCAAGAGCTCCTCGATCTCCTCTTCGGGGACCTTCAGGAACTCGAAAGGAGGCTGGACGATGCCGTTGAAAAGGAAAGTGAAATACACAAGCAGAGCAAAACCGACGATCTGGAGCCACTTGAAAGTCTCCCAGCCCAAGCCTAGAGAAACAACCCAGATGAACAAGGTTCTGCAAGTATCTATGGTGGACCTAGAAGTTGCGCTGACGCTTCGAGTGACGGATAAACCAAAGAAGTTGAAGCCACTGTTGTGAGGGTCAGTCTTTGATCACTCAATGAATTCTAGACATGAAAACTTACCCGATACTGATCATGATGAGAAAACTGGAGAACAGGACTTGCTTGTTCTCAGTCATCTGGCGCCAGCCTTCGACAATGTCGAAGTATCCATAGCGGCCAGCATCGGTTGCGCCTATTGCCGCATGCAGGATAAGCATCCCCAATAGAGTGACACTGAAGCCAAAGATGCCTTCCCATCCAACGACTCTGAGTGGTTCAATTGAGGATCGTTCCAGAAGCCATTCCTCAAGGACAAACTGTGTAGCTGTGAAGATCTGAGCACCTGCAATGAGGAGGACGCCAACAATGGCTCTGGCGGCATCTGAAAGACCACCTTCAGCCATAGAGTCCTCTTCTAGCTTTCCAATGGAACCCTCGGGTTTCTCGTCGGGCCAGATAGCTCCAGCTAGTCCCACAACCGCGACTCCAAGAACAACACCCATGAGGGAGAGCCACTGGAAGAGATGCAAGTGTCGCTTGAGGAAAACAACACTGAAAAGGCCGACAAATAGGACCAGGGCACCCCGGGTCATTTGGTAGATAGATGCAGCCACCATGAGGAGCCCGGCGTTCATGAGTGTAGTGCCGCAAATATCGCAGATAGCTGGCAGAGCAAGCAGGGTGACTCGGTATCCTCTAAGAACAGATGGGCCCGTATGCAGTAGTTTGGTACGATCGTTGGCTTCAGGCTCAGCTGTATGATCGACAACTTCTTCAGTATTCACAGCTAGGTAGCCTCGTTGTTCTGGGGCAGAACCCTTAAATCGGCGCCAGAGTGCCATTATTCCAACAACCAACCAGCAGCCCATCTCACCGATAAACATCTGGGCTGTCTGGAGCACTGGCTGGTTAAAGAAGGCGCGCTTTCTCGGGTTGTCATCGGGGCCGCAATTGCGAACACATTGGTTATCCTAAAGAATGTTGTGTCAGCCAGAACAACAGTTGCGACAGTGCTCATGTCGTCATACTTGATACTTTGTCAACAGGGTATTGCAGACACCTGTAAGCAGCATCATGGCTACAAGAAACGGAACGAGGCTTCTGGACGCCATGTCGAAATGGCTATGGGTTGACGGCAACCAGTTTACAAGTGACAGATACTGGTTGAATCAACAGGAGACGAGGTGATGAATGGTGAGACGGTAGAGAAGACTGGCCCTGATAACGGTCCGGAACAAAGAGTTGATAAGCTAAGCTCAAGGGTGGAGCGGAGGTCGGATACGTATCGTCTTCTTCCTAGTGCAGCATGCAGGGTTCAGTCGTTAGTCCAAAGTTCGAACACGGAGATCTCGCCTCACTAACTGCATGCACACGCACGGATCCTCTCCAGCACCCTTTTAGGTCCTACGCGTTACGCGTTACCTCGAGGCAAATACTCGATGTTGCCTTTCGGTCTATGGATAGAGTGCTGTCATGCGGGACAGAATGAGATCCCAGCCACCAGACAGACTTTGGCAAGAAACCATTAGCATTAGCATCCGTGGCTTGCTTTGCTTCATTCCATATTTCTTGGAGTCTCCGTGATTGTTTTCATCAAGGCAATTGACCTTGAGGTGTACATCTCGGTGGAGAAAGTCAAGTGACAGTGATCTCTAGTACCTCGGTAGAGACAAAGCCTGGTCAGCACTTTCGGTCACCTGCTGAAACGTCTGGGTATAACAAAGTCACAGGAGCAATGTCACGCTCGAAAAGAGAGGGGGAAATGCCCGTCCACATCGCACTAGGTAGTTAGCAAGGCTGAGTCCTACAGTGGTTTCATGCTCTGGGTCACAAATTGTTGACGATGGCAGGGTGAATTTGAACACAGCCTTGTACACAGTACCTAGACTATGTACTACGTAAGCACGTACACAGTGAATTAGGTACTAAGACTAGTACCAGGAACAAACCCAAAACACCAGGAAAACATCATTCAGCCATCTGTGTTATGACGATTGACCTTGATGATGCCTACATACTATAAATTGAATGATAACGAAGATAAAGGTATTTGCGGTCGTTACTTATTTTGTAATGGTATTGAATGCAGGTCTCAAAAACGACCGGGAAAAGAGCGTAGATACACCTCGATCTAAAGTACAATACATGAAATTGATCTCAAAAGTTGAGTCTTGCCACGCAAGATGTCCAAAGACGGACTAGAATAATCTGGATCGCTAAAATCTCGCAGAATATGAGATGAGAGCCAAGAAGATTCTCATCTTCTTAGCCTCTTAGGGAAAGATTGCGAATGGCTTAGCCAAGGGGTGCTAGAATTCCAAACGCAGGGTTGCTGCCTATCATGCAGTTTACCAAGTGAACGCCTCTTCAATGAAGTCAATGTGGGATCGGTCTTGGCGGTTTCGAACGGCCAGTCGAACCTCATCACTCAACGCGCCAGGACCACAGACAGTTACGGCCATGGCGCCAACCTGGTGCTCTTGCTCCATACCCAAGAGAGTGTTGATGTTGGGACGTCCTGGGAACATTTGAACCGTGGATGAGGGACTGTGGATCTCCTTTGTTGATCGGGGCTGGCTGACGAAAAGCATGATTCGGAGAACATCTCTTCTCTTATCCATACCAAGAATCTCAGTCATCCAGGGGCGAATCCATTCAAGGTGCTCAGGAGTTTGGATAGTCCAGACCAACAAGATTCTTCGAGTTGCCACAGTACCCTCAGAATAACCCTCGACGAGATGCTTGATGTAGGGAACGGGGTGGGTGATGCCAACACCACCAGCAAAGAGAACGACAGTGCCGTATGAGTCGAAAGAGTGGTGGCCACCATAAGGGCCCTCGGCAAAGCAGCTGGTCTCAAATCTTCCTCCAGGAGCTGAAACAGCCTTTTTGTAGAGACTGTCAGTCATGCCAGTCCTGCCTCGAATGACGAATGAGATTCGTTGTTGTTGCATAGCCAAAAGATCCTGGTTGGTACTGGCCAACCTCTCGTTCTTGGGGTCCTCTACGCCATCGTACCAGGCGACAGAAAAGGGGTGGGATTGCCAGTAGCTGATGGCGGGCAAGTATAAATAGGCGTGCTGTCCAGGGGCGGCTTTCCATGGGCGGGCTAGTGTCATTGTCAATCTAACAGCGTTTCCGGGAAGAGCCTCGACGATGGTGCGGGATCGCGAGCCGCCAACGTGAGAGCGAATGATACGCCATAGGCGTGCGCTTCGGTCGAAACTCCAGAGAACAATGACACCATAGACGTAGCAGAGCCATTTGTACAGGCCGGGTGATGCGGACAAATGGTAGTACAGACCAACGACAGCAGCACATGCTGCCAAGATATGGAGAGCTTTGAAGACCTCGTAGAATCCATGTCGGAGAGGGCTAGAGGCCTGTATCATCAGGAACACGAAGCAGCAGGTGGCCTAGAAGGTGTCAGCGGAGAAGGGTGGCCGGAGGTCAGCGACTTGACTCACAACGAAACCAGGCAAGATAAAGTTGCCTTGAGGAGGAGTGAAAGTCCAACCATTCTTACCGTAGTGAGAAATGGTATGGGCAACGGCCTCAAGGACAACAATACGACCAAACCAACGGTGAAGAAGGTTGTATGTGTCAAAGGAGATGTTCAAAAGGGGGATGAGAGGGTTGTTTCGTCCAGCCAGTAAGAACAGGGGAACCTTGGGTTTGATTAGTGACGGGTTCAACGTATGCCAAGAAAGGTTACGTTGTGTGAAAGCGTAGCCGTTTCTTTGAATTAGAATTTGAGCACAACCATACCATATTGACAGTAGAAAGAACGCCGGTACGGTTGCGAATAACACCACAAGCAGCGCTCATGTCGGCGGAATAATCGATGTCGATAACGCACCAGACGATGTTGGAGACGAAGTAGGCGACGAGGAAAAGTAATTGGAATCTGGTGGGCAGAGTGCCGACGTTGATGGCCTTGCTGAGCTGAATCTCGCGGTTGTGTCGCTTGCTGAAGACGGGAGCATAAAGAAGGTTGCGCTTGAGGGAAGCGAATCTTTGCGAAGGGATAGCGAAGTAGCGCTGCTTGTCGTTGTTGAGGCAGGAAACATGCCGTGTGAGTTGAATGATGCGTTCGCAGACCTTCCAGATGATGACAGCAACCGACACAGAGCCACAGACAATCATGAGGTACTTGGCGAGGTTGCCGTTGGTGGTTTCGGCGATGTCCTTGAGGGCTTGTTGCTCTGGGGTGAGCTGATAACCCGCGCGCGGGAAGACTGAGTTTCCGGAACTCATCGTGGGCTAGGGATAGATAGATAACGAAAGACTGGAGGGAGAAAACAACAACGAGAAGAAGAAGAAAGATCGAGGTGTGGAATAGACCGAGACAGTAAAAGACAAAAGCAGAATAAAAAACGATACCTCCCCGGGAGGAATCAAATCGAGTTGGGAAAAAAAGAGGCGGCGGCGAAGAGAAATGAAGCAGAAAGGAAGGAATGCCCAGAAGATTGCAGCGGGAGAAGTGAGCGTAATGTACGTGCGAGCGCGTGATAGAGTGACTGGACGGATATCAGGAAACCAGCTCCAGTTCCGAAACAAACAATCAATCAATTCCTACGCCGTCTCTAGGAATGAACAAGCACGCGAGAACAGTCGAAACAAGAAAGTACAGGGAAGAGTTTTGAAAAACGATTGTGGAGGTTCTGCCACAGCAAGGGATAGTATTAAGTATAACTACCTAGTCTAGTACCTGGCCTAGCTATCACATTGAACAAGGGATATCTTACAAGACTACCTGGTAGCTTATGGGTCTGCTCTAAATTCCCCAGCAATCATAGCCCAAGGCGATGACAAGAGGGCCGCGTGTTGGCCTGTCGTAGAACAAATGGCCTCGCCTCGTCCCTTGTGTTCTTATAGGTTTGCAGCATCCCTATCCCACTGTTACATCTGGGGCCGCCCAACTGCTAGGGCAGACTAAGGCTCAGGGGCAGTTTCAAGATTTACATCGACGTTCTTTGAGATTAGCTGATCTGAGTGTGTCATTGGCGAATCAACACAGGCTAGTCTGCCCGGCGGCTCTGCTAGCAAATCAAGTGTGGAAGCAGCCAAGCCAGCTAGTAGATTTTATACTGTAACTACCGACTACCTACCTAATAAATAACAACTCAAAATTGGGTTCCCATACGCAGAGAAACTCCAACTTTCGCAAGCATTGATAGATTAATTAATTGCGGTAGTTTCTAATTATAACCCGAGCATCAAGCTTTCGGACAGAGGAAATGCTATTATTTAATATGCAGTAATTTAAATCTATATCTAGGCACTAACGTCGTTTACTGATATCCACCCAGCGTCTGCGTAGCACTGAGCATACCCAATTAGGGGAATACAAAAGATAATGGACGTGGTGGCGTTGACTCCGAGTGGCGGAATGATATCTCAATATCATGGATCCTGGTAACGCGGGGCTCGACGGGGATCTTGAAACAAGGGCATTCCCGACATCTGGTAAACCGCACTCTCGTTTAACCCACAAACGTCGTCTTGGCCGTTCTGGAAGTGGCAGTCTAAAAATGTTAATTATTCTCCTATCTTTGTGTTCTTGGCTTCAAAAGCATCTACAAAGAATTTTCACTCCCAATATGATAAATATCTGCCACTTTTACTATGCAAAACTCCGCTGCATTGCAGTGCACTGGGCTTGTGTCGAATAGGGGAGGAGAAGAAGAAGAAGAAGAAGAAGAAAAGAAAAATCAATCGAACCCCGTGCTATTAACTGTACTATACCACTACGTAGAACTAATAAACAACTCGGCGGTAATCATCAAATCTATGAACCAGTTGCAGATCATATCTCTAAAAAGTTGTTGTTTGCGGGTGAGGATGACATCGAAATGGCGGTTTCAAGTGGCTCCCGCCCCACTGCGACCGATGCTCTCGTAACTGATTTCTCGGCTCGTGAGAGGCGGATGAATACGGTTCACCTTGACCCTGAGACAAGCACTGAGACGCTTTCATGACAGATGCATACTGATCCTGGCAGTATGGTAGCATCCAGGTAGAAGACAGCTGAAGAGAAAAGAAAAGAAAAGAAAAGAAAAGAAAAGAAAAGAAAAGAAAAGAAAAGAAAAGAAAAGGAATATGTCCAGCCCTTGAATTAAAAGTCCAATATTACATCACATCGCTATCAGTACAGAGTAAACTAAGTTCGTCATCCGTATCGTCCTCTACTTGTCCAACCGCTGAAACCCCTGGGCCACCTCCATGAAGCCTGGTCGTCTGCCAGATCCGGGCGATATCCAAGCGCGTTACCTTTTTTACATATCTTGTTCTTATGTGTGTGTTGATGCTGCTGCTGTTCTTACTTCCCTTACCAATACTATGGTTATGCTCTCGCTCTGATACTGTGTTTGGGGAAAAGTAATCACCAAGCTCATCTCCGCTGTCTTGGTTATCCCTGACAAAATCGTCCGTGAAGCTGGTTACGCTCGTATCATTTTCATCCTCGTTATCGGTGTCGTCCGTTTCATTGCGATTCTCCGCGCCCCTCTCACTTCCCATGGAACTACTAGCCTCGTCGCTCACGCACCCAAAGCTGTTGCCATAGCCAACTCTTGTCCCTGTTAGGCTTCTAGTCCGGGCTCGACTATCTGATTGTCGATCCTCGCTTGTTTGGTATCTGATTCCGTTTTGACGACAATTTTGCTGTTTCAGCTCAATTCGTCTCTTTTGACCGGGGCTGGGCAGAACCCACTCGCCGATTCCTTCTTCCCAACACCAGCCCGAGAATATCGTGCTTGTTTCTAAAGTTCCCTTGCCAGCAACAGGAAACCTCTCAGCGAAAGCAACATCTCGGAGATCTCTCGTCCTCTGTGCCAGAACAAAGGCCCCGTCAGACACCAAACCGTCCTGAAACCAACTCGGAAGTCCCAGTCGATGCAGTAACGTACGAATTTCAGATAGGATGTCGTGGCACGGCAAGCGACTTGCTTGTCCTCGATATTGTGCTACAGAACAAGCTAGCAGCAGTGTCTGACGGTACTGGGTTTGGGTTGGAATGCCGTTTCTTACTGTCAAGAGTTTCAGACAGTCATCAATCGCATGTTTTTTTGTTGTGAAACTGACGACATTTTTGTCGATCATACCGGAAGCTATAAACCGGGCTAAAACGACAGTGAGAAGGCCTTTGCTTCGAAAGGCATCGCGACGGCTTTCTTGCTTGAGCATGCAAGACTCGAGCGTGAACAATAAACGCCGAATTGCGTAGAATTCCCATTGATCACTAGAATTCACCCCTGTACCCAAAGTCCATGTCGCCGCTGCCACAGCAGCTAGAACATTTATCAAAGTTTCATCCTCTGTGTCTCCCTTTGTTTTTGTTGCTTTTTCGTCTTGTAGCAGAAGCTGGTCGATAGCCGTACACATGAAATCGATGACCGGGGCCACAGGGGTTCTTCTGCGTAGCAAAATCTCGATTCCTCGCATCCATACTGACTGAAACGCTCTAGACGTAAGCCAGCTTAGCGAGAGCTTCTTCTCCTTGATAAGAGTTGAAAGACACCCCCAAGATGGGCCGATTGTTCCTTGGTTTTGTAAACTTCTCAGGATAGCCCCTAGAGGTTGGATTGCACTGCTCTCAAGCAACGTGATAGACGAGCCGCAGGGTGCAGTCAAGGGAAATCTCAGACTTGAGACAAGCCGCCCTGCCTCAGCCCTACACTCCAGGCTGATGCAAAGATCAGCCAACAGTCGTACAAAAGAGGGTTCAAAGAGGCCTTCTGCGACAGCCGCTGTCAATAGACAGAAAGCGTGTGCACGAACAACTAGTTTCAGAGATTTCCAGCCGAGGCTTGTAGTCCCGAAGCCTTCGAGTTGCTCGTAGAGCTCTGTCGACGCTCTAGAGGGTTCCCACTTTAATGACTTTCCTTCCTTTGCCGCGGTCTGGCGATCCCATTCTTCTATCACGGCTAGAGCATTTGGGACCTTGCGAAGGCACATTCCTAGAAGAGATTTTGGATGCGCCGATTGTCTAGATGGTTCGGTTGAGCCCAACAAGCCGCTTAGCCAGCTAAAAATGGTCTCGTAAATGCGGTATTGACTGTCGGGAACGATCCGGCGGAGCGATTGTAACTCTGCAAGTAGTGATGCGGAACTCGTTGCTTTCGATTTATATCCTCCAGTCGAAGAACCGAGACTCGTGTCTCGTTGACCAAAATTGCATAGCGCTGGCGTCGTAAAATCGATTTGCCCAACTCGTGACGGGCTACGCTCAATCTTCATGCTACCTAGAGTGCGTAATGCTCGTGGTGGAGTCAATACAGGCGACGAGGCTGGTTTAGCTGGGAATGAGATCGTTTGGCGTCTTCCATAAGTGTACCGCGCTCGCTTTGAGTCCTTTCTGGGTTCTTGATCGACGTTTGTTCGCTTCGTGTGGGTTGTTGTTTGTGGTTGGCGTGCCTCATCGACAAGTTTCCTCAGAGATTCCAAGCGGCACTGGAGCTGACGCAACAGCCGTTGGCATCTTGCAGCAGTCCATATCTGTGTATCTTGCTTGCACTGTTTGCCTCCGCTCCTTGAAAGGCGATGTGCTGATGAAGACGGTAGTGTATGTTGTTGTTCATTACTCATGATATACAGAGGGGTGTCGAACGAAGTGGAGGGGGAAAAATACCTCAGTAATGATGCTATGCAAAATAAAAACAGAAACGATGCCCAAAAGAAAATTCAGGTGAGCACATATATGAAAGAAACTGAGTCTGATCGAGACCAAAGGAGATAATGCATCGTCAATGGATGAAGCTGATAGGATAAAGGTCGGACCTTGTTTACATATTCCCTGTTTTGGCTTAGCGTAGCCGTCAAACATTCTGGGGAGGACCGGCTTCTGTACTCGAACTGTACCTTGTTTAACCACCCTGAGTTCTGGGGAATTGAGGTACCGTCGCTGTCGCGTGCTATACGCCCGACGCCCGGCTACTTCCATGCCCGCACACCTTTGGGAAGTCCGGGCTCAAGCCTCAATGCCGGACCATTGCCGCCGCACCGCACCGCACCACAACCCGTCCAATTTTTTTTCATTCTCCCCTCCGTCACGACCTACATCCCACCTTCGAAGAACGTCGTTCAATTGACTGTCTCCCCCTCCAGTGCATATCCCATGCCTGGTTTTCCCCTTCACTACCCATCTTTCTTTTGCTCTTGAATTTTTTTTTTTGAACCCTCCATTCTGTCAATATGGCTTCGGAAACTACTCCTCCCGCTCAGGCTCCCGGTACGTATAAATTACTGAATTCGTGAAGCTAGACCGCCCTCGGAGGAGCTGTAAAGTCCAGGGTCATTCACAGCATCGATTCCGTCATTCGAGGGATCTCTTCTAGCTTTGGCTTGAGGGCACACGGTCTCGGTCTTGTTGCTTTTATTCCTGTTTCCATTTTGCAACAGTAAACTAATATGTCTCATAGCCGCTGCGACCGAGGAGCCCGAGACCAACGTGGAGGTCGAAGCCCAAGATGTCGACGCTGGAGCTGAAGGTAGCTACTATTGCCCCTCCGATTAGCGATGCAGATGGAGTGGTATGGGTGTCTAATCGATTGACAGCGTTAATAAACCTTACCATTGTCTTGCCTGATGCCAATGCCAGCAAGATGCAGATTATGGTTTGTCATTGACTTATACAACCCCACATCAATAACTTCATGCTTACCACCATCCAGGTCTCCTCTCAAGAGCAGGTTCACGAGATCCGACAATCAATCATTGACCTTCCATCGGCATTCCAGTACACTTGCTTTCACCTCGAATTCAATGGCGAGAAGATCAACGACTTCATTCCCCTTGCTGAAATTCCTGAGCTTGGCACCACACCCGAATTTCACGTTGTCCAAGACCCATATACCGAGAAGGAGGCTCGCATCCACTTTATTCGCATCCGGGAACTCATTGGTGCTTCCGGAGATAGATGCGACACTGCTCAGGGTCTTCTTCCAGGACTTTCTCTATTCGAAACTGTGGCTGCCGAGGCCCAGAGCAACGACACCGAGCCTACTGAGGAGTCACCTATCCAGAACTACGACTTCCAGGCCGTGCCTTCACTCACCAGTCTGATCCCTCCTACCTCTGAGCCCGCTCCCAAGACGGTAAAGCAGATTTCTTTGTCGTCTTGGAACCCTCCTCCACCTCATCTGCGACAGCGTGGCCATCTGCTCTACCTTGTTGTGTCCACCAACGAAGGCGAACAGTACCAGGTCACTTCCCATGTTTCGGGATTTTATGTCAACAAATCGTCCAACGCCAAATTCGATCCTTTCCCTCGGCCAGCCCCCAAGGGCCAGTCTGCTCACTCATTGTTGAGTCTGATCGAGCTTGTCTCGCCTTCTTTCGCCGAGTCATTCGCCAAGCTTCAGGATTACAACAACCAAAAAGATCCTCTCGCGACTTTCCAGATCACCAACGCCATTCCCGCTGCTCCCTGGGTGGTCCCGTCTCCTAACTCGTCGCTTTGCACCCATCTCCCCGACCCTGCACGATCTCAAGAGACTTACCTTCTCAATGGCGTCGAAAACACCGACACCCTGCGAGACTGGAACGAAGAGTTCCAATCAGCTAAGGAGCTTCCCCGCGAGACTGTTCAAGACCGTGTCTTCCGCGAGCGACTTATCTCTAAGCTATTTGCTGACTACAACGAGGCTGCCACTCGAGGTGCTGTCATGGTCGCGCGTGGCGAGATTGCGCCTTTGAACCCTACAGAATGCAGAGACGCCCAGATCTTCGTCTACAACAACATCTTCTTCTCTTTCGGTGCTGACGGCGTCGGCACCTTCACTTCTGAGGGTGGCGACGAGGCTGCCCGTGTTGCTACCGGCAAGGACGTTGCTGGCGTCAAACTCGTCAATCAACTGGACATAGAGGGATTGTTTACCCCTGCTACCGTTGTTGTTGACTATCTGGGAAGCCGAATTGTTGGACAAAGCATTGTTCCTGGTATCTTCAAGCAACGAGAGCCGGGTGAAAACCAGATTGATTACGGTGCAGTCGATGGTAAGGATACTGTCGCCGCCGATGAGAGATTTGCTCCAGGTTTCGCTCAGTTGTCCAAGGCTTTGAAAGTCAAGAAGCACCCTGTTTGGGACAAGGATGGCAAGCGATTCGATTTGGAGGCCAGTGTTGAGACCAAGGGCCTACTTGGCACGGACGCTCGTAAGTATGTCCTGGACTTGTACCGCATCAGCCCCTTGGATATTGCTTGGCTTGACGAAGACGGTCTTCCCGAGGATGGTGATGCTTATCCTCACCGTATGACTGTTCTTCGACCCGAACTGGTTGACTCCTTCTCACGATATAAGTTGAAGCAGTGGGTTGACAAGGAGGTTGCTCGCCTTGCTGAACAGAAGAAAGAGAAGGAAGGTGAGAAGACAGAGGAAGACAAGAAGGTCGATGAACAGGAGAAGGCTGGTGAAGGCGAGAGCAATGAGGTTACAAAGGAGGAGGAGAATCAGCCTAACCTCGCTGACTTCAAATTCGCTCTCAACCCTGACGCGTTTAGTGGACAGGTGCCCCAGACTGATGAGGAGAAGGCCGAATTCGCAGCCGACGAAGAGGAAGTCAGGGCAGCTGGTGCTTATCTCCGCGAACAGGTTATCCCTGACTTGCTCAAGGAGCTTTCTGATTCCGAGATCAGCTTCCCCATGGACGGTCAGTCGTTGAGCCGCCTGTTGCACAAGCGCGGTATCAATGTGAGATATCTGGGCAAGATTGCCGAGCTCTCTAACGATGGCCGGCTGCGATGCCTCCGCGAGATTTGTGTCCAGGATATGGTTGCTCGAGCGTTCAAGCACATTTCTGCTGCCTACCTTCGTCACCTACCTGTTCCTGCAGTCCCGGCTGCTGTGTCCCACCTTCTCAATTGTCTGCTCGGACATAAGTTCGACGATAAGCCTGTCGCTGAGCTCGACTCTGACATTCGTAGCCTCTACGCTGATGCCGATTGGTCGTTTGAAAAGGTCACTATTGAGAGCCTGCGGGAGAACATTGAAGAGCAAATCCTGCAACGATTCCGCTACGAACTTGATGAAGAGTGGTACAACACGGTTCGCCCTGTTCAGCTCCTGCGCGAGGTGTCTCTGAAGCTCGGCATCCAGGTCCAGGCCAAGGACTACGCCTTCACTGCTGACGAGGCCGCTGCCGCTGCCGCCGCCGCTCCAGCGAAGACTGAGAAGTCTACCAACGGCCAGACCAACGGAGAATCCGGTGGCAGCAAGAAGAAGAAGAAGAACAAGGCTCGTGAGACTTCTCCTCCCGAGACAGTGGCCCCTGCCAATGTTCACACCTTCAGCCCTGACGATATTGTCGACCTGGTCCCTTTGATCAAAGACTCTTGCCCTCGCAGCGCCCTCGCCGAAGAGGCTCTTGAGGCTGGTCGCATCTCCCTTATCCAAAACCAGAAGAAGCTTGGCCAGGAGCTCCTTCTTGAGTCCCTTTCTCTGCATGAGCAAATCTATGGCATCCTGCATCCTGAGGTTGCTCGCGTATACAACAGCTTGTCCATGCTGTACTATCAGCTTGATGAGAAGGAGGCTGCCGTTGATCTTGCCCGCAAGGCCATCATTGTCGCTGAGAGAACTGTAGGCATTGACTCGGCTGAGACTCTACTCAACTACCTCAACTTGAGTTTGTTCCTCCACCAGATTGGCGATAGCAAGGGCGCTCTCGTGTACTCAAAGCACGCTCTCAAGATGTGGAAGATTATCTACGGCCCTGATCACCCAGACTCTATTACAACACTTAACAATGCTGCCGTGATGCTCCAACATCTCAAGGCATACCACGAGTCTCGACTCTGGTTCGAGGAGTCTCTGCGTGTATGTGAATCTGTTTTCGGCAAGCAGTCAATCAACACCGCTACCCTGCTCTTCCAGCTCGCGCAGGCCCTTGCTTTGGATCGCGATTCCAAGGCTGCGGTGACTCGCATGCGCGAGTCCTACAATGTCTTCCTTGCTGAGCTCGGACCCGATGACAAGAACACCAAGGAGGCTGAAAGCTGGCTCGAGCAGCTCACTCAAAATGCTGTGAACATCGCCAAACATGCCAAGGATGTTGCTGCTCGACGACTTCGTACCGGAATTCGATTCAACACCAATGCCGCGAACCCCAGCATTCCTACCGGTGTCGTGCCTAGCCACGCTGGTCCTGGCTCGCAAGTCGACCCCCGCAGCATTGACGAGTTGATAAAGTTTATTGAGGGCGGAGAACATCAACAAACAAAGAAGCGTGCTGGCTGCGGTAACCCCAAGCGACGAGGCCAGGCAGGGGCGCGATAAGCCGACGTTTAACGAAAATTCTTCATGATGCCGGTATGTGGTTGAGATTTTGACTCACCATTGTGTAAATGTAGACGGCCGAAAAAGCATGGATTCCATTGTATTTACATGGTTGTTGGATAGCTGGGTCATAGAAAAAAAGGGCCCTTTGCATGGGTTTGGTACGGTCGGGCGGTATGGTCGGAGGCACGGCGGCGCGTTCACATGTATTTGCATCCTAAGGCGCGTTCTCAAAATTTGTACATATATATATCCATGACTCTGCTCTTGGCCACTGGCCAGACCATCTTCACTCTTATATACTGTGTTTACACTTCCAAATCTGTGTTTGTCATTATAGGTCTATCACGCTTTCAAAATCAAGGTCATCAAATGGCATGCAATATCCCGGTACCCATATTTCAATCATGGCACTTTTGCGTAGGGAAAACGAAAGGCCTCAACACATTGCATTCATTACTGTCATCAACATTCTTTTGGACGCTAACATCATGCGCGCTCACAAGCTGGTAAAAATGCATGGTGCAAACACCAGCCAAGACCCTACCCACCGACAAGATTAACGCCAGAATAAAGGACAGTCTATGTGTGCCCTTGCAAAATGGAAGCACCCCCACCAACTGGCGCATGGTACGAGCCGATACTCTGAAATCCCCTGAAGCATCATGTTAGTCATACATCACGCAACCTGAAAACCAGAGTACTTACTTTGTGAGGTCAAACCCTTGCTCTTCTTCAGCCTCTGCTGGTTCCGTGAGGGGTTGTGGACTTGACTTTTGGGGTCGAGAAGGGCTGCTTAAAGGAGACTTATCTCCACGTGGTGGACTGCTACTCTGGGGAGGCAGGATACCTCCGGCTTTAGTAGGACTTATGTCATAACCACCAAGAGGTTTCAAGGGCGTGCTGCCAATATCCGCGTACTTCCAGAAAGGCGCTGGCGAGCTGGTAGGCATGTGCTGGCTGGGTCGTTGAGCAGTGCTCGGCGGTGCGAGCTTTGGGTGCATCCTTGGAGGAGCCGGTGTCACAAACGATCCTCCGTCTTCTTGAAGGTAGGATGAAGTTAGAGTAGGGGATTGCGGATTATAAGCAGAAAACGATGAGTCCCTTGCTGGCGTCTTTCTTGGACGTGGCAAGGGACTTCCGTCGATCGTCATAGTGGCACTCCTACCAAAGGACCGGTCAGGCGTTGACTGGGCTACAAGCAGAGAAGGCTTTGGGGGTGGTGAAGCTGGGGGTGAGCCCCGTCGCTTACGAGCCGACGGGGGTTCTCTTGACGCCATATCCCTCGGGCCATGTGTGATGTAGGCAAGTTGACTAGGAGACGAAGGCGCAGATGATCCACGGTGGCCGCCGCGACCAACACGGTAGGCATTCCGTACCATCTCCTCCCTGGCTTCAGGGACAATTTGCCACTTCATGCCTTTTCCAGGCTCGTCTGTCGACCGAGCGACTTTGTCAAATGATTTATTGAGCGAAAGATTATGTCTGATCGAGTTCTGAGAGATGTGAGTAGTCGAAAAACAGTTGTACGCAGCTGGTGAACTTACCTGCCACCCAGCAGCTTGCTGGTGACGATAGTACGCATATGTGTTCATGATGTAATTGTAGATGCCGTTCAGGTTGAGCTTTCCATCAGGTGCGTTTAGAATAGCCTGCGTTATCATTTGAGCATAGCTATATTGTGGTTTTATATGTTGGTTCTCATCCTGGCTCAGATCAACACCGTTGGCGCCGACCATGACAGCCGGTGTACTTGTAGCTGGTGACTTGATAGCACTCTGAGTCGATGGTGGTGTTCCGGGTCGCTTGTACTCGGGGGGTGCCGGCGCAATAAGAGGTTGTCGACGTGATGCCCGGGACTGTGGGGTGTGAACGCTAACGCCCGCGCGTTGCAGATAAACCGGGTGAACGGTCAAAGGAGTAATCTCAGATGGCAGGACAAACATCATCTCGACATTTCCAATCTCGATAACCTCGCCGCTTGTGAGAGGGTGCGACTGGCCGGCTTTTACAGGCTGACTGTCCACCTTGGCGCCGTTACGACCTTTAACACGCAGAAACCACTTTTCGTCCTTTGAATCAAAAGAGATGGTAGCATGCTCGCGTGATACCATTTTACTAGGGCCAAGATCGATGTGAATATGGGACTCATCGTCTTCCGAACCGACAGGCTGCGAGTTGTGCGAGGTTTCGGGAGCCCGGCCTATATTGACATTGAGCTTGGTGATGTAGAATGTCCAGTCTTGGGCAGCGACTTTGGCGTAAGCCTTGACGCCGTCGCCTTTGGCCTCATGAATGACATTAGCATGATCTTTGCTGGCTTGCACGTCCTGGCTTCGAAGGTGCTGCGTGATCTGCGACACCAGTTGATCGTCGTTGGGCGCGGGGGGTTCTTCGTCTTCTAGGACCTGAAGGGACCGAACAGTCAAAGTCAGCGGATGCGTGCGTGGGCTCGAGCGCGAGTAGAAGATTTGCAGGATATGGCATGGCGGAGCAACGTACCTTCTTGCGACGTTTTGCTGGACGACTGGGCGAGGACTCTTCGATTTCGACTGGCGAAGTAGCAGTGGTGGCAGTCGCGGCTTTACGCGGTTCGCGACGAGCCCTAGAGGCTCTCTTTGCCGATGGTGGCATGGTGCGCAGAGTCAGAGCTTGCAGATTAGATAGCGTAGGTCGGCAAACAGATGTGTAGTGGCTAGGTAGATATAGTAATATGTCGTTTTTTACAGCGTGCGTGGAAAATTGACTGTCAGCAATATTGTCTCCCTGGCGATGGACGTTTTTGTGCCCTTGAAGTTTGGCGGGCAAGTAAGTAAGTAGTTGAAGTGAAATACAGTAAAGTCGTGTCGTCAATCAACGTATGAGATGGTCTAACTGACTAGACTAGGTACCTAAGGTAGGCACTGTAGCAAATAAATGCTCTTTAAAGTTCGTACCGCGTTCGCGTTGAATTAGTGTCATCGAGTGGCAGGGCCGTGGGCTGGGATGTGGGTACATGTACCGATTTGTGCATATTCGAGCCCCGTTGAGTGAATTCAAGACACCACAATCAGCAGACAAGGGGGCTGACTGCGGCTGTAGATGTCAGTGAATTGCCTGTAAGGGGGTTCCACTAGCGCTGCCTCAGTGTCTCGGCGTCATTGGGGAACAAGGCAAGGCGAAAGGCATGGAGGGTTAGTAGTAGTAGGCGGTTGGGGTTTAAAGATCCAACAGGCACAGCCCAAGAATGCCTCCATACTACTAAATTAACAGGTTTTTGACCCTTGGAGTACAGTTTTCTACAAGCTTTTTCGTGAATTGCTGCTATTACGTTCTCATGCAAGTAACTTAGTATCTACCTATCTCTTGAAGATTTTGAAGCGCATACTGTAGTATATTTCTATAGAAGACTTAAAAAGCACATGTAAACAGCCCGCGTTAGCCTTTCGAATTGTGTAGTCTCGGGGAAGTTTCTCCTGATAAATCAATATTTTGGGCTCCCTGCTTGTCTTCGTGATGCGTGATGCATGATGCGATGCGATGCGATGCAATACATGCACATGCGTGACCTTGAATAACTCCAGCCTCGGGGTCTAGTAAAAGGTGGCCCGATTGTTTGTTTATTGCGTCTTTGACTCTGATTGTGTTCAGTGCTAACCAAGGGATGGATATAGAACAATGAATCTACCTCCCTCCCGTCTGTTTGACGCTACAGTGCATAGTGCATAGGTACGGCACTGCGACCTTGGTCTGACTTGATAAAGACACGAGACAAGAATCAAATTTAAATAAGTTCTAACAATTAGGAACTCACTCATAAAGCCCATAGACCAGGTTGTTGAAGACTCCATCCAATGTTAATGATAACCTTAGTACTAAGGTAGGTACCAGGTACTCCCAGAACCCGACCCATCCAATTTTCCCACAAACCTTTACCCAGCTCCGGGTATGCCTGCAACGTCCTGGCGGGGGGACTATCGCGTTTGTGCAGCCTCATGGTGCCTTGCTGCACCTACCTACCTTAATAGGTGACAGTAGTCAGCCAACCTACACTCTTTCATCACCAAAAAAAGCCAAACAAAAAAAAAAAACATCTTGCCTTCTTTCATCACTCAGCAAAAACACACGGTATTACTTTCAATCTCATCTTTTTTTAAACCCCTTGGGAGCCAACCATCGCCAATATTCTTCTTCATACCAAAACGCCATCACCCTCTCGGCCCCAGCCTCTCCCTCGCGCTACCCTTGGAAAGGCTTGAAAGCTGGTGGTGCAGTCCTACAAGCAAACCTCCATTGACCGAGCCGGCTCTATCCCACCGAATTGGCCTGCGCTGTTTCAATCCTCGCCCGATAGCCCGTGCCTGGCCTGGGCTCAGGTTTACCTCAGAACCATCGTCGCTCCTTAACCGTTTTCGCGTTCCGATTTTCGCATACACATCATTGATTAAAGTGCTTGCTGCAGTAGAGCCATGGCATCTGAGCAGGCCTATGGCGTCACGCCCCCGATTTCAGTTCAGCTTCCAACCGAGGCAGAGCTGCGTCAATCTGATGCTCTTCTAGAAGAGCTCAAGCGTCAAAAGACGTTTGAGAGCCCAGCAGAAACTGCCAAAAGGTCAGTAGATGTTTTTCAAGCGCGTCGCAATCAACATCTAATCCGTTTGCTACAGAGAGGAAGTCCTAGCGTCGATTCAAATTATTTGCGATGCGTTCGTCCGTCGAGTCGCCGAAGAAAAGGAACCCAAAAACGAAGTTCTTATCCGAAATGCACGAGGCAGAGTCTTCACCTATGGCAGCTATCGACTTGGTGTTTATGGTCCCGGCTCGGATATTGATACCCTTATCGTCGCGCCTAAATACGTAACTCGGGAGGACTATTTCAAATATTTTCCAGATTTGCTCGTCTCCATGGCCCCCAAGGACTCGATTACCGATATGGCTGTTGTGACAGATGCATTTGTGCCTATCATCAAGTTTGAGTATTCAGGCATCAGTATCGACTTGATTTTCTCCAGGATCATCCAGAAACAATTGGCACCGGATTTTAAAGACCTCAAGGACTCCGGCTTGTTGCGTGGACTAGATGAAGCAGAGCTGCGATCTCTCAATGGCACACGAGTAACGGACGAGATTCTTACTCTGGTACCCGAACAAAGCACTTTCAAAAACGCTTTGCGAGCGATCAAGCTGTGGGCGCAACGTCGTGCTGTTTATGCCAACATCATGGGCTTTCCTGGCGGTGTAGCATGGGCCATGCTTGTCGCGCGCGTCTGTCAGCTTTATCCCAAGGCTACGCCAGCTGTTATTGTCAACAAGTTTTTCTTGGTTATTAGCCAGTGGCGCTGGCCGCAACCTGTTCTTCTCAAGCCCATTGAGGGTGGTCCTTTGCCCGTTCGTGTTTGGAACCCCAAGGTATGTTTGATGCTGCTACCAGCCGAGAGACAACTCTAATATCGTTTTCTTCAGTTATACAAGGGCGACACATTTCATCTGATGCCAGTCATCACTCCCGCCTATCCCTCAATGTGTGCCACCTTCAATATCACCCGTTCATCAATGACAATCATCAATCGAGAACTTAAGCGAGCCCTGCAAATATCAGAAAGCATTATGGTCAGCAAGCGCCCTTGGAGCGATCTCTTCGCCAAGCATACTTTCTTCACCGCTGGTTACAAATACTATATCTCAGTGATCTCGGCTGCAAAAACAAAAGAGGCTCATACGATTTGGTCTGGCTATGTCGAGTCCAAGGTCCGAATGTTGGTACAGAAGCTTGAGCAGCACCAGTCTATTGCTTTGGCCCATCCTTTCAACAAGGGTTACGAGCGACACCATCGGTGTCAGAACGAGAAAGAAATTGAATCTGTGCAAGAAGGTAGTCTTGAATACTTGTGTAAGGAGAATGCCACGGAATCTGCGGCCATCAAGATTGAGCCTGCGGTAGCTGAATTACCAATTAAGGCTGAGAATGGTGAGGACGGTAAATCCATCAAAGCTGAGAACGGTGGGAATGGTTCAATTGTCAAGCCTGAGCCTACAGAAGACAATTGTCCTATTACTGCTGAACCTTTTAAACCTGGGACACCTAATGATACTAAACCTTCGGAAACACCTGCGGTAAGCAGTACGACTGATGTCTACACGACCACACATTACATTGGCCTTGAGTTGACCTCTGGTATGTACTACTCCCGATACCGTCCCTTCCCCTGTGCAGTCATTCGATGGTATCTGGAACTGACTCTGCAGGTGCCAAATCACTTGATCTGTCTTATCAAGTTGAGGAGTTCAAGGAACTCTGTACCTCTTGGCAAAAGTACAAGGACGATTTGAAGGATGTTGTATCTATCGGTATTCAACACGTCCGGAAGTGAGTTTTGCACAGATATTCCAGACATCAGCACACCATGGCTTGCTGACCTTGAAATAGCTTCAACCTACCAGATGACGTATTTGAGGACGGCGAGAAAAGGCCTCAGAAAAAATCTGCAGCTAAGGGCGCAGCGAGCAATAAGAAACGCGGACCCCCAGAGGTATTAATGCATCACCATGCGAACTCCCATTGCTGGCGAGGTTGCTCGGCTCCAAACGGCACCTCCTCTTGTTTGATGCAATATACTAATTACATCTTAAGGAAACACCGCCCCCTGCGAAGAGACAGCAATCATCTGTCGCAGCCGCGGGTTGAGACTCTTTGCATATCACGGACATGTCAGGAGATGGCTGACTTCGATCGAAAGACCTGGATGTGCACTTGGCACAGCATTCAAAGAATCGGCAAGTCCATAAGCGGCTTCACGACTTGTCTTTGGCCAACAGCCACACTAACTTAAAGACATAAAAAAAGTACCTCTTCACTCGGACTAAACTGCATCAGCTTGGTAAGTTGGCAGTCGCATCCTGATCTACCAATGCGTTGCTGGTGGCGTTACAATAAATGGAAGATTGAATAATCTATATTAATATGAGCAGAAGCACCCATAATGTGCGGAAAGGCAGTTGGCGAAAACGACATGTTGTGCTTTACGACAGCATGACCCAAGGTTAGGAGCCACTTTGATGCTATGCTCTTGAAGCTGTAGTCCTGCATCAATTTTACATTGCATCTGTATTTAGGGACGTGGCCTTGCTAGATCAATACAAAGCTTTGGGGGCGCATCAAGCCCCTGGATTTCGCTTCAAGTCTTGTTCAATTCTCATTTAAGTGCATATGTCGCGGCTTCTCTGAACGTTGTTGGTTCTTGATTGGCCTAGCGGTACTGCTACAGATCATCATCATCCTCGTCACTGCCACTGAACCAGCCTTCCTGATAGGCATCTGCCAACTCCGCTAAACCATTGCCAAGATCCTCCCTCTCGCTAACCGGCACGAGACGGGCAGATTCTGTACGTAGGGTTCTCACACGTTGCATCATGGAACTGTTGGTCGAAAGCCTTGTCTGTAGGCTGGCGTCGAAATTGCCTGCCAGCTTGGGGTAAATCTGGGGGTAGGCGTCCAGCAAAGGGAACCTGAGAGCTGATTCGTACCTAGTTCAACGTTAGCATCCATCGACTAACCGAACTTACAGTGAATAAAGACGACCTACTTTCGTACGACTGAGTTCCCTATTATAGGGCGTTCCCCAGGAACAAGATGTCTACGGGCATCCTCGTCATCGTGCTCCAGGGGATCAAGGTCTCGGCAAGACAAGATCTCACCAAAGACATGCTTGTGGGTATCAAACCTAGCAATTTTCTGTCTACTCCAAGTCTTTCCTATTTGGAAGAAATCAACATCAATGCGACTTTCTTCTGGTGAATCCTTCGTAGGTGCCAGAGACATATGCATGCTCGCCAGGGGCTGATTGCCGTTGACATTCAGGCTCTCGGCTAGCACATCCAGTGAGCCTGGCTGTTCTGAAGAGCCCTGGGTGAGACGAGAAGGCAAGGTTGCTGTCTCTATCGCAGCCGCCATGAGAGCAGATGTGTGCCAGGGTGAGCGACGATCTATGGACACGGAAGCTGATATGTCCTCTTCAGGTAGGGCCAGAGGAACGACTGTGGAAGCTTGTGTGCAGAGTTGTTCGATGCTATGAGCAATGCTTGCAAGGCGAAGCTGGCGTTTAGCTCTAGATATATCGAGTAAGGGACTTTGAAGGCCCCACGTCCAGATTGTTGTTTTTGGGAACTCGTCCCTTAAAGACTCAAGGTATGAAGATGTGAAACCACCCCATGCATCGTCGATGGTAGTAAAGACTTGGATTCCCTGCATTCGATCGCACTCTTCTGCAAAAGGTCTGAAGTCACGATCCACAAGCTCGTGTTCCTTATCGAGCATGGAGAAGAGTTCGGTTCCCATGGAGAATCGTTCAAAGGGCATGGTGGTCGAGTTGAGCTCAAAATCGTACAGTTGAACCAACGACTTGGGATGGAAAAATACTCGGGAAAAATCAGACCAGTATCGCACGCTCGAAGTTGTCAGTCGTGCAGGTTCAGTACCTGCATCCAGGCTCTGCTGATATGCGCTGGGGTCGATAGGCGTCTGTTTGTGCACAACCGACTGACCTGACCTGGGGGCAAGTCAATACTGGATTAGATCGTTGAGCGCTTATTCTCTACTCAAATACTTACCATAGAGCCTCTGGACTCGATTCTGACTCTGCTTCATAGAGTGCGTTGATCTTGCGTAACGAGCCAAAGCCGCCTTTAAGGTCGTATATGACAGTTCGTGGGAGAAAGGTTTCTGAGCCATCAGCACCTATACCAGCACGCCAGTGAACGTTGTGGTCAATAGGGGGCTTCTCATCATCGGAGTATGTAAAATAAGATTCCTGTTATTCGATCAGCCAATATATATCAAGTACTGGTACCATATAGTCGAATACTTGGGTATTCCAAAAATGAGTGGCTGTGTAATTGCTGAGCTGACCCAGCTGGAGAGTGACGATTTCCCGCATCGGAGAGTCCCTTGACCGCCAAGCCTTTCAAATCAATTGGGCGAATGAGAGTTTCAAGTGATGGCCGAAATACCGATATTGTGGTAGTTTATGAACAATCTCAATTCCTGGTAGTGAGTGATGCGTCTTCACCATAATTAATTACCCTAGACTGAGAGTGGGCATTTTTGCATCATTATACCCTAACAAGCTTATCTAATCATGCGATTTCTCGACGAGGCACGAATGGCTTTAATCGTGAAACGTTACTGCGAGTCTCAGGATAATAAAATAATAGGGTAACGCATCCATGCTAAATGACAATTCCATGAGTGTTCTGCTGCGCTATGGTCATTGTTGGTCGCGAGGTAGACAGGTAGTGGGTTACAGGTAGTAGGGAGTGCATTATGTCATTGGCGCGGCGGCACTTACATCCATCCATCTCCCTTTATCACCATAGGTTAGTAGCATCAAAACTCACGAACCTGGAAGCACACCAAACAACCTCGCTATCGAAATAGGAAACATACACTGTCTCAACAGAGCAATTAACTTCTATAAAATGTCTCAAGAAACCACTGGCACCACTGCTACTGGCGATGCAAACGCAAACACCGGCTTCTGGAGGGAACTAGACTCATGGAAGACACCCGCCGCCAAGGAAGTTGGTCCTATAGTGGAAGTCGGATCTAAAGCACCATGGTCTCAACATCTCCGTTTACCGGATGGGAGGCCTACACTGGTCGTATTCCTCCGCCACTGCGGGTGTCCTTGTAAAAAAAAACCCGACTTATCCGCTTTGCTAGGATCTTGCTAACATTCTTCTAAAGTTGCTGAGAAAACCTTCAGATCTCTTGCCGACCTCTCAGACAAGGTCCCAAATGTCCACTGCATTGCTGTCTCCCACTCATCGGAAGAAGCCACAGACAGATGGCTGCCCCAAGTCGGCGGTACTTGGAACGTTGACATGGTAATCGATGAGGAGCGTGATCTGTATGCCAAATGGGGCTTGGGCATCTCATCGACGTGGCATGCTGTGAACCCCTTCACAATGTGGAATGTCTTCAGCCTCGGTAAGAATGAGGGCATCTGGAACCGACCAACAGAGAGTGGCTCGCGATGGCAGACAGGCGGGGCCTTTGCCGTCGACCGCGATGGAACTGTCCGTTGGGTGCAGGTGGCGAGAACAGCAGACGATATGCCTGATCTGAAGGCGGCCATGACCGCTCTTGGGTTCCCACCTCCAGAGGACAAACGCCGCTCCAAGCATGACTACTAAAACTATTTCGTCGTGCTGAACCGCGTGGCACTGATGTATACGAGCTTAGACGTGGTGACCCAAACTCTTCTATTGCTTTCGATCTCTTTCTAGAGAAGTGCCAATAATTGTCTCAAACAGACCGCCAGGCTTGACTGTCAAATCCATCAAAGAGATGTAAAGGACAATAATGGCATGCCCCCCTAGCTCTCTTTGGCCATTCACATCCTGTGCTATATCCTGGGTTGTCACAGTATGGCACAGCTACATTTGCGAAATATGTGGGTGTGATATTCATAGGGTATCTTGAAACAGCTATACATCGTCCAGGTGCTTTTGGCCATGCACTTCCTGAACCTTTGGGATAGGCTATTGCGTAGTCGTGAGTGGTACGTAGCTAACGCGCCCTTCTTGTAAGAGGAACCGAATGGCTGCTTCTCATCTTCTAGAAGGACAGAATCATGCTTAGCCGACCAACTTCGAAGCTACCTCTTCTCGATTCCATAACAGAGCACATCCCGTCGGACAACCCGGCGTGCACAATCTTAGAGGCCACCAGACCAACCAGACCAACACTGCTAACCATTTCTAATGCGAGCATACCTTTCTGTTTAAGACTTCCTCCTATATCCAGTAGACCGAGAGGATCTTGATGGGTAGGTGCTGGTTCCTTTCGTTTCTTGGAACGAATCTGTTTGGGACTCTTGGGGACATGAATGAGGCTTGACTCTCGCGCAATAGCACTTGAGATAGCCCTCTCTTCCATCAAGTGGTAGAGCCTCTCGGACTGAAGGCTCTGGCGCAAGTTATTGGCCCAGTTGTAGAGTTCCAATCGATCCCAACTTGGAGTTCTTCTGAAAGACCTCAATCTCAGCGCCCTCTCGGGAATAGATCGCGATACCATGGTCCCACTTGAAAGAGCGTTTTGCAGCAAGTTGTTGCCATGGTCACGACGCCACTTGATACATTTGACAGCTGCGGAATGTCGCAGTCGAGCACTGCCATCCAATGAGAAAACATGGTTAACCAATCGATTCAAGTCAGTCGGAACAAGCGGCGCGATATAATCGGAGTTCATGAGGACACTGGCATCCATGGTGTCATAGTCCGGCCGGGACTCTGTAGAGACGGCGTACACGCACTTCGACTCTTCGGATCCTTCAGGACCTTCGAACGAAAAGAAGTCCACATCCTTGTCGACCAGACACTTCACAACTTGTTGCTTGATATTCAGAATCTTTTCGGCGTCCAATTCATCAGCCCGAGCAAGAACAGGTATAACGTTCGTCATGTTTTGAGCACGTTTTATATACTCTGCATCTTCTTGTCCAAGTCCTGAAACGTATTAGTGAGCTTCATTCGGTCATGACGAAGCGACTTACCACTGTGGGGGATAAGGTAGAGTAAAGCGTCCACCACTGGTTCGCCGCCAGAGTTGATTAGAGTAAAAAGATCCGAATCGGCCATAGGTTTGTTCATGAGAGATGTCAAGTGCGACTCGACGTAATGAAGATCACGCCAGGGCCCCTACGGTATTGTTAGTATACAATAGTCTCGGTTTGACGTGGTGCTACGTACAGAGGTGCCATGTTGGTGACCTGGGCTTTCGACGAAACACACGTTTCTATCTAGGACGTCACCAGTAGCTGAAAGCCGTTTCCGCGTTGTTACAGTGAGTTCTGAGTCAGATCGCCACCATGGCTGAGGGCGAGAACTAGCATATGTCTCGGTAGCATGAACTGCGTTGCGATTCTCTATTGGGTCCAGGTGCACGATGTGTTCGCAATGCTCTGCCAAAGTTTTGATAAGTGCAGTTTTGCCAATACCTGCGCGAAATTAGAATTTCTGATCTCGTTTGCTCGTGCATTATCACATACCACTTTGCCCAGCTACCATAATCTTCAGTTTGCCTAGGGATTTGCCCACATCGGAAAATGGACGTCGTCGAGGAACCGTCAAGCTGGGCATGATGAATTGGGGGATCGTGTTTTGGCTGACTTCGTTGTTACCTGCCGAATCTGACACAGACAAAGCTGCATGGCTCTGAATAAGATCACTTTGGGCGTCTATAGAGGGTCCCTCGATGGAACAGCTCTGCGAGGACATGCTCATGACGGACCCAGAATGCGAAAGCCCGACCAGAGATGGTGTACTTGGCCGAGACAATAAGCTGAAGGGATCCTGTCCAACGACCGACTCGTCCGATTCCGACGTAGGGGACGTAGGCTTATTATTGATGGTGTGAGGAGGCGACCGTCGTTGGCGTGGGGTCGATGGGCGACGCGAGTTACGACTACACTTACGCGGATCGCTTTGCTGGCGGAACTGTGGACGGGAGCGATCTTGACGAGCGTCAAGGTCTGCCTCAGTGGTAATGAAGCATGTAGTTGGGACGGTTGTAGAACCGCGTACCAGATTATCTGGCCGATCTAGAGCCCGAGTATTTAGAGGATGGTTCGTAGGCAAGACAGGTCTCATTGTTGTGTTTGAAAGGACCTTTGTGATGTTCTTATACAAAAAAATGATAGAGAGGTGAGTTGTACTGTTGGGTGCAAGTCACGACAACTCGTAGAAGAAGTGACAAGCATTCGAGAGTGCAACGACTCCAGGGACAAGGGACAGGACGAGACGGTCGGACGAGAAGCGAATATTCGCGATTACTGTAATAGTAGCGTGACACGAAAGCCGCGGTATGTTTGTGCGGCTCAATGAAGATTGATTTCAACGGCCAAAAGTAATAAATTGTACGTGATAAAAGGAAGAAAGGCAAAGCGAGTTAGTAGCCAGCCAAAGTCGTATGTAGTAGGTACTGCTAGTAGATATCCATGTGTGTATGATACCTTCTGTACCTACCACTACCTAATCCTCAACAATACTGCCCGGTTTACCCCAGACAACGTAGCGGTACCTAAGTACCTACCTACCCCTTCTTTTCATGGGCAAGAGCATGGGGGACCTGCCTGCCTACCTATCTACTACTGTGGATGTAACTAGGTAGAAAGAGAGAGAGCCCCTACTTTACAGCCCAAGCACGTACATAGATCGATACCTTATACGGTAGGTGGGGGTGCGTAGATCCGCACAGCCAGGCATTTGTACACCCAAGATGATGACGCTAACTACGACCCGTGACACGCTCTAGCCAATTGACACCCGCTATTTGCCTTATTCGCGCTGATTGTCTGTTATCTCTGGTCAGAAGCTCGCCATTTCTGGCGCTCCTCCTCACAACGCTGGTGACTGAACCATCCATTCCCCTCTATCGGGCGGCAACAAAGGCAGGCCATACAAGAATCATCCCATTCATTAATCGGGTTTGGAACAACTTCTACTTATCTCCGACGTTCAGCTGCGGTTTTATATACGTTCACAAAGGCCCGTGACACCGAAAAGTGAGAGCATCTGGCAAGGGCGACATTTCAAGACCAGGGAGCAGCTTTGTTTTTCTCTCTCTTCCGAGTCAGTCACCAATAAATCAACCATCAGAGAGACTCCCACCTTTTATCCCTCTCCCTGTGTAACCTCGCCAGATCCAGATCCAGATCCCAACTCTTGAGTCTTCTACGCTCTCTACTACCCGTTTCGCAGCCTGAATCAGTGACACGCCATCCTCATTCGATTTTCTACACCTCATCTCGTCCTGTTGATAGATAGCCAACAAAGTCCACCCATCCGTTCTCACTATGGATGGAAAGCGACACCCCAGCTCGTTCCAGCAGCTCGAGAAGCTGGGAGAGGGAACTTACGCTACGGTTTTCAAGGGCCGTAACAGGCAGACTGGAGAGCTTGTCGCTCTCAAGGAAATACACCTCGACTCTGAAGAAGGCACCCCGTCGACTGCAATTCGAGAGATCTCACTGATGAAGGAGCTCAAACACGAGAATATTGTCGGACTGCATGATGTTATTCACACCGAGAACAAGCTCATGCTTGTTTTTGAATACATGGATGGCGATCTCAAGAGGTACATGGATACGCACGGCGAGCGCGGTGCCCTCAAACCAACAACCATCAAGTCGTTCATGTACCAGCTTCTCAAGGGTATTGACTTTTGCCATCAGAACCGTGTTCTCCACCGTGATCTCAAGCCACAGAACCTACTGATTAACAGCAAGGGTCTGCTGAAGCTCGGCGATTTCGGTCTCGCCCGCGCCTTTGGTATTCCGGTCAATACATTCTCGAACGAAGTTGTCACCCTCTGGTATCGCGCCCCTGATGTTCTACTTGGTAGCCGTACGTACAACACCAGCATCGACATCTGGTCAGCAGGCTGCATCATGGCTGAGATGTTTACCGGTCGACCTTTGTTCCCCGGAACTACCAACGAAGACCAGATTGTCCGCATTTTCCGTATCATGGGAACACCGACAGAACGTACCTGGCCTGGCATTACCCAATTCCCTGAGTACAAACCGACCTTCCACATGTATGCTACTCAGGATCTTCGAAATATCCTCCCCGCAATTGATCCAACTGGCATAGATCTTTTGCAGAGGATGCTTCAGCTTCGACCAGAGTTGAGAATCAGTGCCCATGACGCCCTTCAACATGCTTGGTTCAATGACCTGCTGATGCACCCTCAGCAGCAGGCTCTCCAGGCACAGGCACGCGCATACCCTCAAGCAGTTCCCGGTCAAGGCTTCGATCAGTACTAAGTGCTCCAGAAACAGATTTTGGCATGCCCTAGCCCACCCTCAAAGGCGTAAATGTCAAGTCTTGTTTGAAATGGACTGTTGGTTTTTGTAACAGTGTCTTCAACAAAAATATGGGAATTCGGTGTAGCACTTTGCAAGCACTATGGAGTTTGTGGTCAATATGATCTAGACGGGGAGCAGGGAGATATCGGATTCGGGGGGAGCAGCATGTCCTATGTCATGGGTCTTATCATCATTGTTTTTATGGCAGCAACAACTAATGCCGGGGTAGTTTAAGGGGCTTGAACTGCCCATGTTCCCGAGCCTAGCATTCTACATAAGCGAAATCCACGGTCTTTGCACTTTGGACATCATTTCTTAGGTCCATGTCTATTGACGAGACTTCCGTCAACAGGACTTCTGAACTTCGTCTGAAGAGGTTCCCTGGCCCATGTCTTTGCCAAGGCTGGTGCTTCGCCCTGTTCCGCCGGAAATCCCAAGCCTTCTCTCAACTTTTCGACCTCATCTCTAACTCTCTTTGCCACCGAGATTCTTAGTTCAACAGCTTCTGGGCTGTTTCGGAGCAATTCTGGATCACCTTTGGCGACAAGCTTGCGCCATGCAGCCCGTTGGTGGCCAAAAACTTGATCAACATCAGTCGGTTCGCCTATCACTATCCTCACTGTCTTCCCAACACGTGGCGCCCATCTTGGCCATCCTCTGTCTTCGGCCATTATTTGTTGAGTACCATGCACGAACATGGGGATAAATTCGGGGGCAGGATCGGACTCGAGAATCAGTCGAGACACGCCCCATTTGAAGTAGCGTAACCCACTGTCCGGGCTCTGGTGACAACAAGCTTCAGGGAAAACATGGACCCAAGCATTCCGATAATCTCGGTATGCAGATGGCGCGGGAAACTGATCTATGCCATTGGTTGAGAAGAGGAGTGGTTGGGGTACGGGAGGAGGTTCTGTTGGAGGAGGAGTCGCAGATAGCGGAGAATCAGAAGCCGTTGACCATGACGCTGGCGATGGACCAGACAGCAATTTAATGGCTTGTGTCATAGTTGGTTGGTACAAGCCGCCGTATGGGGAATACCACAATCTGTGTGTGGGAAGGACTTGTCCCAAGCTGAAGAACGTGGACGTGAACCTACCATTCCCATCATCAGCCGGTGCTCGACCTTGAACATAGTGATCTTGAAACTTACTTGTTCTTGAAACATATATCATGAGCGCCGAGGCCCCATCTCATATTGACTGCATCGAAGAAGTAACGTAGTGGTAGAACCCCCCATATCAGAGGGTCATCAAGTCTATTTAGAAATGATATAACTATGGTTAGCCACCAAACTCATTACAATGGACAAAGCCGTTTCGCTCTCACGTACACTGCGACATGATTGCACACAGTGAGCAACCCACGCCTACGCCCATCAATTCTCCGGCGATCAAGAACACCCAACAGTCCATCCAGCCCTGTGACTTCGAGGTTATTGAATCCAAGCATAAACCCTCTTGAAAGTCCGCCAACTGCGCCCATGACAGCCGCCGAAGCTATGCGCCATGGCAGACTCGGCTGCGTAGGTGGTTCGGAATCTGACATGATTTACACTGAGAACATAGCGTCGGAATGCAGAGACTGAGCGAACTATGATGGAAGTACGTCGAGCGGGACGAAGCAAAGTCCAGGTTTCACAGCATTTCTTCGTCTCGGAGAGAAGCGGCTCATCGAGACCCACCTGCAAGCCTCTTCCTTGTAATCTACCTAGGTACTCTCAGGAAATGCTTACCCTATAGAGCAATGTCTTTCGTCGCAGTTCATTCTATAACTCTCAACTTTCTACATCATCTCTCTGACAATATTCCCGGCATCGTTGTACTGTAGTCGGTGATTTGATTTCAACAGACCCACCACTCCGAGCTGAATAGCTTGTGATTACCGCCAGACAACTTGAGACACACTTCTGCCACTCTACCCTCGTCCAGGCTGCTCTCGACGTCACCGTAAAGCTCCTTCTTGAATTACATATACCCATCATGGTGTCTGCACACAGTACGCTCTCAAGAACACGGCGACAAGTCAATCAAGCGAATACTGACCTCGTACTAATAGGTAAACGTAATACGTCCCGTCCCGTCTTCACGGCTCACGAACGCGCTCTCGCAAAATCTCACTGGTCATCATCATCCGCTCGCCTGCACCGCGACTCCTTCCTCCCATTCGGTTCCTGCGGCTTGTGCCTCAATATCGCCCGGGACCCTGTCTCGTGCCGTCGAGGGGATATATTCTGTCGCGAATGTGCACTCTCAAATATTCTCGCTCAGAAAAAGGATATCAAGCGCACCCAGAAGGCCCGCGCTGTTGCAGACGAAGAAGCCGCCAAGCTAAAGGCGTATGAGGATGAGCAGGAGCAAGCGCGTGCGGTTCAGGACTTTGAACTGACACAGGCTGGTCTGGATCGGAAGAAGAAGGGTCATGCAACTAAGACGAGCGATGAGAAGCCAAGTGCAATGGCAGATGAGTCAAACGCCCTCGCTTTAGTGCCAGCAACAAAACGCAAGTTTGAGCTCGATCAAGACGAATTAGATCGCATTGCACATGAGGACAAGACAAAGGCAAGGAAAGCCCTAGAGGAAGAAAAGGTGAAGCATCAAGCCATGAAGCCTTTTGAATTCCGTATTAATTTTTTATTGTACAGGCTGCGAAACCGCATCTCCCATCATTCTGGACTCCGTCGCTAACACCAGATGCCCAATCAAGCAAACTACCACCGGTTACAAAGAAGGACAAAACAGTTCCGACGTGCCCAGCGTCTTCAACTGAGAACACACACCCCATTACAATGCAGAATCTCATTACAATCAATTTCACAGAAGAGGAAACGCCCAAAGGCAAGCAAAGAGCCTGCCCTTCATGTCTAAAGATGCTCACCAACGCCTCTCACCCTATGATGGCCAAACAATGCGGTCATGTCTTGTGCCACAGCTGCGTCAAACAGTTCATGGTACCGCCTGCAAAGAAGCCATGCGCTGAGGATGACCCACCCCTGACCTGTTACGTCTGCGACGTACCTCTGACCTCAAAGTCGCAGAAACAGGATGTTGCCTCGGGCTCTTCGATACCCGGTCTAGTTGCTCTCCAGTCTGAAGGCACTGGTTTTTCTGCTCACGGAGGCAATACTGTAGAACGATCGAGCGTCGCTTTCCAATGCTGAAATCTGACAAACTCCATGTCTTGTTACTTTGTCTGCAGTCTCCTTTGCCGGAGGCGAGGCAACAGCATTATAAACCACGCACGGACGACAAATCTATGGATGACACCCTTGGTGAGCATTGTTAATCCGTGACTGAAGAAGCTTTTCAGAAGCTCCCCCTGAAGTCCAGCGTATAATGCTCTCGCGCCCTCGTTTTTGATAATGCGAATGATTACGCCATAGATCGACTGGTCAAGGAAGTTAATGATTCTTCTCATCATATGTTTAGGCTTCAATATGCCGTCTCGTGGGGGGTCCAACGCTGCGCCTGTCGATTTGTTCGATGTACTCGCCATCTGGAGGCGGGTTTTGCCTGTCTGAAAAGGATATGTGACAGCAGTGGCACTGGCCTTGCTTGTAGCAGCAATTAAGAACGCTATCCATGCTATTGGTATATCCTCTTCCTCAAGCGCTGGTATAATCCGTGCTGCGAGCCGGCGGTTGACAAAGAATGTGATGCTGGGGTTGAGGGTAAGCATCAGAGTAGCCGAGTAACCGGACCAGAGGCCAATCAAGCCGCTCTCCTTTCGGATTTTAGAGAGGATCTCGACAAATGATTGTTCGCTCCCCAACATCTGCTTCCTTGTCACGACGTTGGAAATGGGAGTAGTCAATGCTCGGGCACAACCACCCGCAATAGCCCCAATGAGGAGCTCCTCAATAACCCTGGGTTTCCGATGCCGAGGGCGCAAATAGCTGTAGAAACCAAAAAAGAGAAAACTGTCCACGACCGATTTGGCCACGTCCGTTCCCAGCCCGTTGTAAAGTGCCTTGAGCCCGCCCTCGTTTGCAGGAATCCCGCGAAAGGCGGAAACAACACCGTCATAATCGTCCGTAGAGTCATCGTCTTTTCGTTGCGCCTTCAGTCGGGTAGTGACAAGATCCAATGGATATAGAGATGCTGTTGATATGGCTGTCCCTACAGAGCCAGAAACGGCGTGTCCAAGGGCATTGAGAACCTGTTGAGAGGACATTGCAATTTTTAGAGAGTCAGTTAATACGTTCAAGGTCGCAAGGTAGTTAGTGTTATGAGACACGCGAAGATGCGTGACGTGAGGGATGAGTTGTGAACAAGTCAGGGTAATGGCCCGAGCCGCAGTTATGAGCGATGCGCGCTACTAAATTTACGACGTCACAACTCAGCCTCAACCTCGGCACAAGGGCCTGGCCAATCGCGTCGCATGTGACCCATGCCCCGAGCCATGTAGTATAACGAACTCATAGGAGGCGTGTCACTTCTGAAGGTTGCTGCTGTGCTTGACGCCCTACTCTGTTAAAACAGCAGAGTCGTTGTCTTTCTGCCGAAAACTCTCGTGACGAAGGACTTGCAAAAGGCTTCTTATCTTTCACCTTTAGCAGTCGGCCCCACCGAGGTTTCTATCCTTTACTTGAAACAGAAGGCTGTCTCTGAGGTGTGAACGAAGCTGTCGTCCGTCCCGTGTTGCCAAAGCCTGCAACTCCAAGGTCAATTTCCCCCGGTGCATCTTCAGTGGGTGGTTGCAATCCGGGATGGCTTTCAGGTAGCTTCTGTGCTCCAAAACCAGTGACGGCGAATATGTTTGTCCTCCCATTGTTGGTAGCCATCTGAAGCTGTTCGTGTAGTCTTGCAAGCTGGTATTGCTGTTTTATAGGAGTGAAAGTGGGCTGTGGTATCAAAGGTTGTGGACGCCACTGTGACAGCGCGCTCATCACGGCAGTCGTCTCTTCATCCGAGTCGATAGGACCATTGTTTGCTTCATCCTCATCCTCTATCGGTGCGTTGGCGTCGAGTGCCGCTTCTGTAAGTAGGAATCATTGTCAGTCGGGCATTAATGTAAGACCATGCAAGGCGAATACTCACTTTGCTGCTTTGCCTGGTTCTTCTTCTGATAGGCAGCAAGAAGCATGTCGTATGGCAGAGATCTCCCAGCAACTGCACGTTTTGCGCCCATACTATGGCTCTTGCATGTTAGTGATCTTGCGCATGGCTGTCCGTTGGCGAGCAGAACACCGCATTGTCGTTCTACATCCACAGGTCCTGGTCATGTCAACATAACTTCCTCGGAATATAGTTCGAGTGTCTTACCCTTTGGTTTGGGAACCTTAGCCTTGGGTTCGTCTTTCTTTTTCTTGTTCTTTGGTCCCTTGTCAGGGTCGCCATCGGCCTTTCGCTTCTTTCCCTTTTTATCATCTTCCGGTTTCTTCCCAGCAGCTTTCTTGGCGGTCTTGCTCCCAGTGGGCTTCTTCTCGGCCGAGATGCCATCTTCATCACTGTCATCATCGCCTCGTTCTATACCATTTTCTTCGTCCTCTTTCCGCTGCTCTTCCTGTCTTGCCGCCTCCTTTGCTCTTTCTCTAGCCTCACGGGCCTCCTTTTTTCTTTGTGCCTTCTCTTTCTTTAGCCGCAGACATTGTGCAATATGTGCCTTAGCAGCAGTCTTTAGGACACTCTTCTTACAATGCTTGCATTGTTGGAGATCAGGACTATCCTCGAGTGGTCGTCCAGTCGCAAACGTTTCGCGGGAAGTTTCGTCTAGTTCGTTCACTACAGGGCCTGGTGAAGGTGCACCAACGGGGGACGTGCCGTTCTTCTTTTTGTCTTTGAATCATCAGTCATTTTGGAGTCGTGGCCGAGAAATAATATATGAACATACCACCGTCTATAACACTGCCATCCCTCCAATTTCCGGGCTTGCTATGTTTCGGTGCCGGCTTCTTCAGCTTTATTTTACCGTTCTTGTTCTTCGAGGCGACTTTAATGGTGCCATCATCACCTGCAGACTGTGGTTAGTGCCATTCAAACGCGCAATCGTGGTGTCGCGTTTACCTTTTCGGGTGTCTGACCCCATGTGAGCAGGCTGCACGGTCAAACTCGGCCGCGATTGCAAGAGGGCTGTGGTTTTTGTGTCGAGTGTGATTTCCAACTTTGGGCGATAATTGTGAATGATTTGATTGCGAAAGGGATGGTCGTTGTTAAGGCTATATATGTTGTGGTGGAGTTTAAAGTGTCGCTGCCTTGCGATTGCGGCTGCCAGTGACACTCATACACGTGCCTGGCAACCTAAGAGTCGGCCCACGCCTACACTGTTTCTCCGGGGATGTCAGCGCTCCACCAGTAATATCTGGGGTAATATCATGGTTCTACTGTGTAGATATATTTTTTTGGTTAAAGTTCTCAATAAAGGGTATTATACTCTGATATCTGCACTATGCTTGGTTTACACTTTTTATAAGACACATTTCCTAACAGATTTAAGCCCTGATAACGACAGGACAACACCTTTACCTTCCGACTCACAGAGTCTAATTTGGAGTCATAAAGTATGCATTTTGCAGGGATAAAAAGCCAGCTTCTATCCTCATCTTCTGCACAATGACCGATTTTTAGCTTTATTGACGAGCCGTCGTCAACAAAAGTTTGATATGACTGTGCCCTAGGATAAGCTTTTCAACAATCATGGTGCTACAAAGAAGTAAGCATCGACTCGATAGATACTAGTATTAGGCATTGTATGATTTCACCAGAAGGTTTGTTTTTCCTGGTATATTCAATCACTTCCTCGCTTCTACTGACAGTAACCAGTTTGAGTATCGAAGTGATCATGCTACAGATCACACCGGATGGCTTATATGTTACTCAGTCTAGTAGTCCACTGCAAACATGTCATATTGAACAACGATAAAATTAAAAAGTGCAGTATGACGACAACATCGCCGTACTGGGTTGTATTAATGACAAGATATGTGTATGAATTCTCCCAATGCTGTGACAAGAGAAAAGTACAAAAATATCATATACTCAGCACATCTTGGATACTGACTGACCAGGAAACTTCTATATGGCATCACATTCTTTAGACGTTAAGCACATGCGAGACTCCGGGTATCTAGAAGCAAGGCACGATTTCTATAGCCTTCCAACCACTATAAACTAATCACTGGAATATGATTTCTCTCACCTCACACCGAAGGATAAACTTCAATGCCGATGCCGAAGCTGAAACTTTTGCAAATGCAGCCTCCCAAGCAGCTGATTAACACCGAACGAGATGTGTCCGTACTGACATGAATATATATAATATAGTTACATAATATATATTTGGCTTCTTCTGTTACCATGCTGTGCTTTGGTAAATTAATTATTGCACGTTGCTTTCAGTTACCTCCTCCTTCACCATTAGAGAGTCTCGGTATGCCCTCATGTTTTCCATCATAGACTTGGCATGTAAAATGCCCATGTCGCTCCAAATACATTCCATCACCGCCAGGGCCCAGTCCCAGTATGCGCTTGGAACACCAGGGGCACATGCAGCAACTTGAAGATGGAATAGAACAACCGGGAGTCCAGCTGAGCCTGAGCCCGCGCCCCCCATCCTCTCAACTGGCATGGCAGATTTGTCAGTGAGGAGCGGGTGTCGCCAATGCGTCGGAGTGCTTATGAGCGTGTCACGGGCAAGCTCTCTTACAATCTCATATCGCCGTCCATACTCTGCCAGTGACATCAATGGTGCACTGGATTTAGGATATTTCCTAACGAACTCAATGATGGTTTGATTCAAAAGAGTGCGTGCCCATCGGTAGTGACCCCACATACGGGCAACAAACATATCATAATAGACATGGTATACGCCCTCAAATACCACTGAAGATGGTAGATGGTTAGCCTTCTCTTTGCGGAACCTCCATGTAGGGCCAAGCTTATGTTCCCATTCCAGGAAAGACGTATCGAGATTAAACAGCTGCTTCAGGCTGACAGCCGTATGCGTTCGGCCATCAGACAGAGCGTGAGTCTTGATATATGTTGATATTTGGATAAATTGACCGACCAATGGGCCGAGATCAGTAGCTGGATGATCAGCAGGCTCGAGTAGAGTCCTGGCAAACGCAACCCACTCATATAGAGGGTCTGGTAACGGTGTTGCTGAGATGTAAGCGGCTATGAACTGGATAGGTTTTGTAAGTCAACATATAGCTGTAAGAGGGTTACCAAGACATACAAGAGAGTAAGACATTTGTACCAAGGCCCGGACACCGAGAAATGCAGCTGCCGGCATAGGCAACCATCTCCGCAATAAAGCAACGCCACCCATAACGTGCGCATGCACATGAGCAATGCCTTGATGTGCTCCCTTGACAAGCTACGAAAAGACATTAGTATATGGGCTGCCAATCTTGCACGAGTGAATGGGAAAGCTGAAATCGTGCTGACCATAGGGGGATATTGAACAGCATCAGGGGTAAGGGCACACACCTCGAACATGGCAAGCATGACGACGGAGCGCATTGTAACCTCAAAATCCGGCATGCTCGAGGACTGTATGAGACGGCCAGTTTGGCGTAGGGCGAGCCCATATTTTTGACGAGCCATTGTCATCATGCTACTGTCACCCCTGAGGTTCGAAAGGCTGGCGAGGCCAACAGCAGCCATTATATCCTGCACAGCGGGGTCCCATAGCCACTCGGTATTTGTCAAGTCGCCAGGGTATCTGGGCTCATCTGGGTGACCAATGAGGTAGCGGTTGACGTAGAACTGGACACCCTGGTCCTCGATACTCGAATCGATAGGTGTTGGGAGTCGCGGTGGCTGGGTGAAGCCATGCAGCGTTGGGTTGGCGGCTGAAGATTTGGATAGGGTAGAGGAGGAAGACGGAGATGGAGGAGTCGGGGGAAAAGTTTGCTGACCCGGTGTGGAAATAGGAGACGTGGGCCAGCCGGCTTGGAGCGACGCGTTGGAGATCGTGGAAGAGTGAGTATTTAAGGATGTAGAGGAGGAAGACGAATGCGTGGAAGCATTAGACGCATAAGAGGAAGCAAGAGAGCTGGATGAAGTTTGTGTCGACAGCCCTTCGGAGGCGGAGTCGCCAACACCCCATTGTGCATGTGCCTTTTGTATCACTTTGCTACTCTCATCACGAAACATGAGAGATAGCTGGTCACGATAACCTGGACACCTTTTCCCAACTCGAATACATTGCGAACATTCCGGCTTTATCTTGTCACACTTGAAAGTAAACACCAATTAGTCATGAACAAATGAATTGGGAATATCATATGTAGGAAAGAGGGATAAAGGATTCAGGATGCGGCTCGCAATATATCTTACCTTGATGCGTCGGACCCGACAGTTTTGGCAGCCCTGAGAGGCTTTGCCACAGTAGACCATGGCCGAAAAGTCTTGCGTCACAACAACGCCGTACAAAAAGCTGAATTGCGGCGACTATCAATAAACCTGGCAAGTGTATTTGACAAGGCGAGAACGGGACCTGCAGAGCCGGCGACACTCCAGATCCCTCAACCCCAAAACTTATGTAGGAACCTTGATGAGGGGGATGATAGTTGCAGTGCGTATAACAAGCAACAAACTGCTGTGGTGTTACCAGCTTATTGGTGGTGGGCTGGATTCAGGTCAGGTTGATAGGGGGCGAATAGCAGAGAGAGATTAGCTTAACGGAGCATCGCCAAGTCGCTATACAGATGCGTGGTGGATGAAGGACAATAAGATGATATGTGAGGTCAGGTAGCCAGCTCGAGAAGCAAATCCCATCACGAGCAGGGTACAGGACGAATCGCGTTAAGATTAGTCTTGCCTCGCCCTGTTCTGCTTGCATTTGACGTCTCAGCCACTAATATAGACTTAAGCTCAATGAATACACTCACAGCTTTGAAACTGCCGACGTGGTGTGTACGGCCTCGAAATGAAAAGAGTCCGGCAGTTTGGATTGAGCAAGTATCTGTGTCTCGCCCTGTCCTAAATGGAAGTTCAGCTGATGGTCGTTAAACTGGGTCACAGCAGGCGATAAATATGAGACAAGCCCGTCGTGTTTCCGATGCGCAGTGGATGGAAAGGTAAGGTAAAGGTAGGTAGGGAAGGGAAGGAGGTAGGGGTGGCCCGCAGCCCAGGGAATGGAAAGAGAGGGAAAGCGAGGAAGAGTGTGTGTTTGATGTGAAATTCGCGGGGTAGGTACTACCTACCTACCTAAGGAAATGGGATGAAAGATATTCACCCAGGGTACCTTCCTACTCGGCACAGGTGAGTGAGTCCTGTCTTAGGTTGCCTGCGATGCAACAGAAACGAGTCAAGCAAGGCACGACCGGGGCCTGTCTATCTATGGTAATGGAATGGGTCGAGAAGGGATTGGCCACATCGAAAATGGTTTTTCGTCAACCTTCCACCCCAGAAGTAGGTACCCCAGTAGATGAAAGCAGAGGCAACCAATGCGGCTAGGCAGGGCTAGGTAGAAACAGTCCAGTTGGATCTACTCTTCCTGTAGGTAAAAACCGAAGGCGTGATGGGTATGTACCGTCGGGCTGTTTCCTTCCAATGTCTACAATCGGTGGTGGCGCGGCGTTCAGCAGGATAGTTGGTACATTGAAAGATTACCATACAGATTGAGTAGACAAACAAGGGTGAGAGAATCTAATGAAAGTATGCATGGTCAAGACGGAAGCGGAAGCAGAAGCCGTAAATTGATAACTAACCCATCGCATCACGCTACTCGGACAAGATAGGTAGGACAGCCCAAGTAGTGGACCCAGCCCTGCAGAGGGTTAAGACAACTAACACTGCTACAGAGTGCAGTGTCTAGATTAGGTAGACTGCCGCTCCACTTCTTTAGTAGTTACAGGGAATCTTAGGTTACTCTGCTGCCACAGTACCTGCCGATCTTACGCCTCTCTTCAAGTCCCGCTCTGATGGATGAAATCTATATTATTACTACTGCCTATTACAACTGAGATTTGATATTATTGTCAGTATGACTTGTGTGGAGATTATTTGATTCCCATGGTATTGTGAAACACAAGTGATTGCCATCGGTCACATCTCATCTCAGGGGAGATCTTCAGCCAGCATTGCAAATGCAACTGACGCACGTAACGCAACCCACTGCACCACTGGAACACAAGCGGATCCTGAGGACTCCAAGGCAATGGGCACGACAAGGCCCAAGTCCAGAGAAATCCAGGCAGTCTCACGCTTGCTGCAGGTGGACCGGAGTCACTAGACGGCCGTACATACGGGCAAATATGTGATATGGGTGTCATCCTAAGTGGTCTGAAATGACAGGGGTCACCCTGTCAACTATCACAGCTCACCTTAAAGGGGGAAGTTCGAACAACGGTTCAGCAAAGCGGTTGACGAAAATCATGAAGGGATGATGGACGGAGCAAAGAAAAACAAAAGGGGACAGATGACGGTGCTAGAACCAATCCTTACGGCGCCTCACTATCCTGAGTATTCTTCAGTAGGTACCTACTAGACTACTAAGGTACTTTAGTACTTAGGGCTCAGGGTGATGGGGGAAAAAATGGCTACTGGAAGATAAGGGACGAAATGGTTAGGCCAGTCTATTCTATCCTAGGGCAGACTTTCGATTGTTGAGGTACCTATTCTTAAATCATACAAGTGACCTAGAAGCCGAGTTTTCCTACGCCCCCTAACTACTGACCTAGGTGTGGATGGTAGTTGCTGTAAAGCAGCCCGGTGGGTATTAGCGACTTTCAGACCGACTCTGAGCCATCATCATGGAAACAGGGGTCGGATGTCTCTTATACTTACCATGCCAGAACTGCTGCTGGTCTCCGACTTGACTTATGAAGATGGGTACTTGGCATATACGAGGCAACGCACATACCTCGGAACCTCTTAGTTGCAGGTAAGGTTGCAAGACATATGGACAATAGACCAGTTCGGACACCATCAGATGCGAGCACTACCGAAGGTAGGGCCTCTGGCTTATCTAAGAATCAATGTTCAATTACACCTCAATAGTATATAGTCACCGCAAGGCTGGATCACCGATGGGGCTTGCATCGCACTGACAGATGTAAAATCGGCAAGTCCGCCCATGTCTTACGTATAACTGAGGGAAATGGCTTCATCAACACAAAATTGAGAGATAACCAGGGCCAAAAACCGACACTCGGCCGAGTCGTCAGTAGTTGCAGGGCTGCATGTTGTCTCAAACAGCCTAAGGATGACTGGTTCTTACTCCCGTGGTATCTCAGCGAGCTGCCTAATTTGTAAAGACGCGAACGAGGGCAACCAGACGGGCGGGTTCCATACAGATCCATAGGTACGGAAATGGATCCGATCAGCAACTCATGTGCATTTATCGTCCAGTCAATTTTATTACGCACATTTATAGTAACAGAGTAGTTATCGATGGATATTCACACCTCAGTTCACAGAACTCATTATAAAGTAGACAACCCCCGTAGGCGGTTATGAGTTTGATGACGTGCTGTCTAGATTGTGGAAAGTTATCACATGAAGCCCAGAGATGGACTAGACTACCTACTAGGTACCTCTAGTAGTCAATAAGGACGTCTATTGGCATTGCCAAGTCGGACTATAGTCAAGCGTTGTTAAAAATACACAAACGTCATATGGATACTTACTGGAATAGCTTCCTTCTTCCCTTTTATCTTTTTTGTTTCCCAACCTTATACTCTGTAACTACTATACATGCTTTCCATTTATCGTGGCTCCGCGTTTCGTTAAAGCTCTAGAAGAACCTTGCTCGACTTTCCCCGCTTTCTTCCCTTCCGTCCACGACTCGACGATCCTCCTGAACGATGACGTAGTATAGGTAGGTAGGTAGGTACGCGCCCATGGTCTCAAATATTCGCCTACCGAGTACGATGAGCCTAGCACAGACCGGCTGCCAACTCCAAAATAAAGGCCAAACTTGTTTACATGGCGGGAAGGATAGGTAGCAGGTACCAACACGTATCGCTCTTAGTAGATAGGCGATAGGTCCCTTAGTGGTTCATTCTTCTGAAGCTTGTTATTATACTACAAGATTCCTTGACTCTCCATGTTGGTCCTTGTGAACTAAAGTCAAGTGGAGGGGCTACGTCACGTCATATCCTTCCCGAGGGCCAAGCTTACATCACATATCTAACCCACTATGCTTGGAATAGGCCTCGAGCATGGGATGTTGACTGGGGTAACAACCCCAACTCGGAGCATGCTATCATGTATTGCTGTAGACCTGGTCCATTTATCGACCGCGGCGTCATAACTTGAAGCGCCACATACGGACGGTGAGTGGCCATCTTCCTGCCTTGACTACGTTGCAGGAGAGTATCCAAAGTGCTACAGGATGCGCTGTAAGACAACCAGAAGGCTAGGTACTCATCGCGTATGCTATTCTATGTTTACCAGGTAGTTGTACATACCTTGGTACTAGTTAATCGATCATCAACGTGCGGCAGGTACTTGACGCATAGTTCCTATTCATAGTAGTCGCGATGGAATCTGGCGTGGCTTCTTCAGCTACCTGTATGGGGGACCTGCTTACCCGATGCCTACTATCCATAGGGGGAAACCAACCTGGCATTCAAACAAAGCAACGACGTCAGAGCTCATCAAACCCCCTCCTTCCGTGACACTATTGCCATGACATACCAGCTAGATTGTGTTTTATTTAAACTTCAGCTATCTCCGTGACGATTCTGCCTTTCTTCATTTTCCATCTGTTTTTTCACTATACCCCATCTGCAACCAAGATACCCTGCCAAGCTTCAACTATCTATACGCCAATCACAAGATCACATCTTCTCTGCCTACACAGTACCCAAACCACACGAACAATTAAACCATAATGGAGACTATCAACAACCTCACCGCTACTGCATCAAAGGCCATCTGGGGTGAGAACGAGACCGGCAACAAGGAGCCTGTCTCTGGAATCAAGGGCGACACTGCCCATGGCGAGCCCTACGACGCTGGAAATCTGGGTAAGACATGAGTCTCTCTATAGTGGTACACACGAGTTACTTTACTGACTTTAATGGCTATAGAAACACCACAGCAAGAGAGACTAGCTGAGAACTACAGCTTCGGACAGCATGGCGAGGAGCGCACATCTGCACTCGAACGAGAAAACCCTGTTTCAGAGACAAGAACTGCTTCATCTGCAGTCCCGGCTCCTGCCACAGCCCCTAATCATTCGAAAGATACCACTGCCGAGCAGAACGACACTCGCACCCCAGAACAAGCCGACAAAGGCAACAAGGATCTTCATGATGTAGACGACACCTCGGAAGGTACCGACGCCAAGATTGGTGAAGGACCTGGCCCTCGTCCTATCGAAAAGCTCGCCAAAGAGTATGGCGGTGACGCAGGCAACGTCCCTGTCGAAGGTGAGTCCAGCAAGGCCACCGAAGTCGGGTCCGGCGCTGGTGAATCGTCCAAGTCGGAAAATCAGCCTCACGACCCCAAGGAGGATGAGTATGTCACAGCTTCCGGATTCGCCGCCGATGGTGGCGACTTCGACGCTTCCAAGCCTGGTGCTGGACGTGAAGCAGACCGTAAGTGGAACAGTTCTGCGTTCCCTCGATAATGGCTAACGGATGGTAGGACTCATGGAGCAGAAGGGCGTCCATCTTGGTGAAAGTGGTAGTTCAGAGCCAGCCTCTCACACCGAATCGCACTCTAGCAGCAAGCACCATGGCAGCTCCCACGAGGACAAAAAGGATAAGCCCAGCCTCGGCGAGCGTATCAAGGCAAAACTTCACAAGCACTAAGTGGCCAGTTCGTAAATCAGCGTGTGGAACAAGTAGAATTTGACGACGGAAAATGATATCCCAGACGGCCCGCACTATGTAATTTATACTTGGTCACTATTTGAATGCGTTCTGGCTTCACATAGCAACCTATCTAACTAATTAATGTTACTGTGTATGTCGACTCTAGCAGCTCAGTCAACTGTTGCTACGTTATTGACCCAAGTGGTTGTGCGTATTTGATATGTCATGTTACTGCACCCCTTGGTAAACATCTGCCTAGTACTATTAAACTGACCCAGGTTGGATGCCAAATCTGCCCGGAAACCACATCGACAGATGAGGTGCATGGAAAAAATTGAAAAGATCACTGCATACTCGTCTGTTCATGTGAAACCCCATCTATGACGGCATCTAGGGTGATGTAAGGATCTTGCCGCATTTTCCGTTTGGCAACGTGATGGTCATTATGGTAAAGCTATTGCATTGTCGATCAACATTACCGTAGTTCATACATGCTTGCTGTTCGCTACATCTCGAATACACCACTTGTGATATTTGACCCATCGCTCCCTTTTGGATGCTTCTAATTTTACTATGCGCCCTGCTCTTGGGTCTTCCAGGTATTCAGTCCTTGTGCGACCAGCGTACACTTGCCAATGCCACCATTCGTGTCCGTCAAAATTGTGAAAAAGTCTCCCATGCAAAGTCCCCTTATGGTTTCTGGTACGCCAAACAAATCCGCCAAAAATGACCCCCGATCGTTAAATAGGAGGATTGCTTATAAGCCCGATTCGGAGCCCTTTCTTCTTTCGAAATGCTTCGTCAAAATCATAGACGTCCCATTATCATCGGCTCCCAGGTCAAGCATCTCCGCACTTTCAAAAACCCCTGTCACCAAATGCTACCACACCAACTCCTCCGGGCCGTCTCCCGATCCTGCGTCGTGGTGTGGTGCCGCTTCCTGCCACTTCAAATGGCTGGCAACGTAACATACGCCGCAAGTCATGGCCACTCGGGGCCACTATGATCTGTCAGAATACCCATGGTATTGCAATACTACCCATCCCGGTCCGTTCTCGATCCGCTTTCCAAATCTAGATGCTTGGGACTTGCAGCCGCATAGATGTTTCCAACATTCGGAAGGCTTCATTGCTTATAGGAATCCAGATTCGGCCAAAACCCTGTGATTAAGAAACAACAAGTAAGCATGTGTCTTTTCATCTTAACCCAGAAAACAAAAAAAAAGAAAAAGGAGTAAGCTGCTAATGAGAACTGGCAACCTTGATGCGAAAACTATCGTAGAACAATGGCTCAAAAGAAAGAAGGCACCGCTCCATACGATGCCGGCGTATTCCGCAATGCAACATACCTCACAATCTTTTCATCCTCTCGCTCACGAGGCTCAACTTGCAAGCTCTTGTCATACATCTCATGTACATCACCAGCAGCTTGCATGTTGTTCAAGATGTAGTCTTGAAGCTCAGGTACGGGCTGCAACGAGTACCCCACGTTCTGATACTGCTGGATGTCTCGAATGACCTCAGCAGTCTTAGCACGTTTAGCAAAATTAATGAGGTTAGTTTTCTTAATAATAGAAGGAATGCCATCTTCGATGAATGTCAGATCGGTTAAGTAGACGCCTTTCCTGTTTGTCAGTATTGCTTTTAATCATCAAGCTCTCGGAAAGGGGGTCCGTACCGAAAAAGGGAATACAAGGTGGGTTAGCGGCATGAAGAGCTTCACGGTACTCGCCAAAATTCTTGGTACTCGCCATCACTCTCCGCATCGACTCCAATGTGGCATGTGTACGCTGAGGTACTTGATCCCATGTCCGCTTGAGACGAGCAATGGGTGCAGTACCCAATGCGGAGATAATCGATGTCAGTGTTGAGAAGTTATTCAAAACACGACAACGCTATGCTGGAGTTAGTCGTTTTGTAACAAGACAAAAAAAATCATGACTTCGATTGACTTACATCGGCAACGGAAACGAAGTGTTTGATTACTACCACTCGCTTCTTGACTTCCATTTGGGCTAAAATCATTTCGGCGACCCAGTTTGTCATTTGGTTAGAATGCAGGATAAGTGCTTTGACGTTGGGAGCCAAGTCAGGCTCGCCATCGGGGACCTTTTTTTGCCAGGTCTTGTTCAAACACTCTGTAGCCTTAACTTTGCCATACAATCGAGACTCAACAATTGTGAGCTGGCGTGCAAATTCGATGACGTCGATATCCAGGAATTTCAACTTCTTCATGTTTTTGGGCATGATCGGGGTCGGCGTGTTCTGGTTCACTGTTTGAATCATCCTGCGAGCACCGGCCTCCTTACCGCTTAACCTTTGGTCAAGGACTGCCATTAAAGGTGCCGAACCGGGCGTCTCTGTCGATTTGACCGTGTCTTTCGCGAAGCTATAGACATCTCGGACAAGCTGTTTTGATTCGTCGTTGTAATCCTCCATCCAGAAGTTATCAAACCAGTTCTTCAGTATGTTGACAACACGAAACCGAATAAGTTTCTGTTTTCGGTCCCTCCAGATCTCGAAATCGACTTGGCTAAGACCTTCCGGCGGTTGAATGTTGAATCGCTTAATAAGCATTTCGAAGAGTTCTCGAGCCGTTGTGAAAGATCGGTATGTGAGGAGGAATGTGTTGTTGAAATTGGAATCAAGCTTGTCGTGGCGAGTTAGTTGTTCGACAAGGGCGAGCAGAGATCCTCCCTTTACAGTAGGCGGCGAGGTCTTGCTATCCCAGGAGACCTCATGTTCGTAATCCAGGAGCAAGAACTCGGGTGTGTCTTCCGTCACTGGAACCTGTGGAGACGGGTCTTCACCGAAGATCTTCTTCACCTTGGAATAATCACCCCTACGCAAGTTGCCAGGTGCAGGCTCGCCTTCGGTAAAGGATTGTGATGTGATAAGAGGCGGCCGCACTGGAGCGGTCCTCGATTCTGTTCGCTGGTGTGGCCGATCATAGGGCATCGTCTCACCTCTTTGTAGAGTGCTTCTAACAAAGGAGTTTTCTCGGGGCCGCGTGTCTGCCTGGTGTTGCTGCATGTTGATTTGGACTTGCTCGGATAACAGTTGAAGAGAGAACCCGATATGCGAAGAATTGGTTTCCAGTGCCCGGGCGCATTGTCGCACATATTCTAAACGGTTCTCCAAGGCCTCGCCACGAACTTCAGACCACTCGTCGGCCAAGGGCCCAGCAACAGCTTGGCACCCAAGGACAAGATCTGATATGTTGTCGTAAAGACTCTGTTTGTTGGTTCCAAGGTCCGACAGCTGGGGTGTTTGGAAACTATTGCCTAAGGAAGACAGATCAATAGACTCGATCATGGCAATCCATTGCCTGAATGTATCCAGAACCCTCCCACCGGCAAAACAAACATTGTTGCCGATGACTTCGTGCCTATAAGGCGTGATGATTTTCTCCATGACCACCAGGCTCTTGTCAAGTTCCCGGATGCTGGACACGAGAATACGTTTCTGCTCGTCCAATCGCTCGAGCATCTTGTTGTCTAGAATTGCCGTTGGTTCCACAACCCCCTCCTCGTCTTCAAGGAAATTGGCCGTAATCTCATCTCGAGGACCTAACCCGTTGTTTTGCCAACTGCCACCTGTGGTACTGCCAATAACAAAACCAGGGAAGAGTCGAGGAATCTCTTCGCCGCGTTGTTGACGAGCCACTTCAACATAGCTGTATACACCCATAAGAACACCATCAGCCTCCTGCAGACATTTTTGGATAGATTCAGCATTGGGCCAGTCCGCGGCCGCTATATGTGAGGAGATGACAAGCTTGGAAAACTTGGACATCATATCTCGGAAGTGAGGATACAGGGCTTTGTTTGTTGAGATAATAGAAGGCTGACCGGAATGGTTGTCGGTAGTCCCTGAGCCAGCGGCTAGTAACAATCGCAAGTGATCAGATATATCTTCGGCCTTCGCAACATATTCTGAGCGATTGTTGTTCATGATAGCCTCGCGGTAGCGGTCGATAGCACGTCGCATATTAGAAACAAGCAGGGTCCAGCTAAGAGAAGGTGTGGAGCCGTCATCGAAGAACGATCGAGGAACAGTGGCTGTAGTGGGCAGGTTGTAAGTGGTGCTGGTAAAAGAGGTTGCCGATGCTATGTTAGGGACTTGACCTGCAGTAAGATGACCGTTTGATGAAGCGCCATTTCGAATCCGACCAACAGGTGATGCACCGTTGATCGAATCCATGGATGTTGATGGGGAGAGAGCACCAAAAGAAGCACGGTGACGGTGCTGATGAACGTTAGCAATTTTGGTTCTGCAGCAGTGGCCCTTACTATCTCTTGAGATACCTTTGAGCGACGTGAGGCCAGTCTCGATGAGTCGCCTTCAGCCTCAGACGCAGACGTCAAAGATTCGTCGTCTTCGTCTTGGGTTAGACCACGAGCCATCATCTCAGGTGGTGGCCGGGTTTTGTCAGGGATATTAACATTCATTCGATCTCGTGGGCCAGTTTCGTTAGCAGAGACAGGAGACTCCAAAGGCAGTTCCATGCTACGGTCTCCTGTCATCATATTATAGTAGAACAAGCGACCATCGGGCGTTGCTTGCGGGATCCAGAAATCAGCCCTTGAACTATCTCCTCCATCAGTCCCCTCGAGCGGCAGTGCGATGGGGCCATCTTGTTCAGAGTCGTCGTCTTGATCATACTGATCGTCGTAAATCTCAGGGTCCTCGACATCGTCCTCGACGGCATCAAAAGCCCCGTTGTGGGCACTGTCGGGTATATCATCGGGGCTCGTAATGATTTGGCAGTAGTTGCTTGGAAACCAGCCTCGAACACCGTTAATGACACCATCCCACCAGCCACTCTCGAGCTGGGTGATGACTTGAATAACATCTCCTTCGTGGAAACTGAGACTGGTGCGGTCGTCGGCCTCGTAGTCATAGAGGGCGCGCACGTACATGGCGCCCATGGGGGCGGTACCGACGATGCCGTTCATGAGGCCCCAGGCGGGATCAGCCCGAGTAGTCGAGGGTTGTTGTTCGGATGCTTGAACGGAGGTGGACGTGATGCGCACGGAAACGGACTTTGAGTCGCCGGAGGGGTCGTGGATAGTGCGCGAAGAGTGGATACTTGGCGGCACGGCGGCGGTCTGTATCTTGAGCATATTGCGGCTGCAAAGCTCTCCTCAGGGCATGGTCAGAAACGGCAGATCCTATTGCTGATCAAGAGGAAGCCGATTTTTGAAGATATCAGTTTATGACACGGAAGAAACGGCGCAGCAACAGCAGCATGCCACGATAATTACAAGGAGTCGCGAGTCGCGGAAAGGTTGCAGACCTTGCTATTGATGGATGGGAGGCAGAACACGGAGCAGAGTAGAATAGAGAGGGCCAAGAATCCAGGGGGGGTTGCTTAGAGGGGTGAGCGCGCTGGGACCAGGCTCGATGCGAGTGGACGGCGAGGGGCTGACAGGAGAAGGAGTGAGGATAATAAGGAGAGCGGCGACAGGCGGTTTGACTGAAACGATACTAAGTTAGAATGAACATACAAAGCAGAGCAGAGGAGCCAATTTGGTCAAAGGATGGCGCTTCGATTGTGAAAAGACGGTATAGGAAGCCCAAAAGGCAGCCCAGACAACCTAAAGAAAAAAGAGGTCACAGCGGGCAACTAGTAGCTACTACCACTATCTACGTTTAGAGAGGCATCTATCTGCAATCTGGCGCAAGTCGCTCTATACCCAGTACTGGATCGGTGTTCCCTCGACGGAAAGTTTCTGTAAGTAAGGAGCAAACAGCTTCCAGGCAGGGGATGTCCATTTTTTTGAAAGTCCGACAGAAAGAAGAATCGCATTGACTAACTGAATGATTGATTCAGGAGCAATTCAACAGACCAGAGCGTGAGATGCCCTAATTATTGTCTTGCGCACTTAATCAACAATCCACCTAGTCCATTTCATTATCTGTTACCTATGCCCACAGTACTTTCGTATATAGACAGTACTCTTACAGTATTACTCTGCTTGTTGCTCCTTATCTGGCAAATTTTACCCATTCGTTCGACACGTCAACATTAGTTGATATGAAGTCGACAGGTAAATTCTGTTACTGGGTTTCTCCACCGTAAAAATCACGTCGCAATGAAACCGTCTATGTCCCATTCGTCAACCCTTTTAGGTAACTGGTTAGGTTTCCGATTCTACGACATGCAAAAGGAGAAACGGGGCCGAGACGAGATAACATAACAAACGTGTCAAGTCTGGTCCAGGTCATTAGATTGTCTACCTGCCTATCTGCCTACTTCTGTCGTTGCGTTATAGTGACCGAATGAGAGCTGCAAATCAATACTGCGTCCCGTCGCCATTCGTAAATGGAAGAGCGTGATCTAGCGCTCACTGCTTCATACCTGCCTTCTTAAATGCTACATAGGTAGGTAGGTAGGTAGGTTGCCTGGACGGGTAAGAGCGAGCACGCTGTTACTTATCAGCTTTGTCCATCTGCGACAGTACCCTTCCAGCACATGAATCGTGGCCTGCTTCAGTCCAAAAAAAAAAAAAAAAAAAGTCGAACGTTCGTCAAGGTTCTGACTGGGATCCAATGCGTAACAGAAGATTGGAACATGAAGGAGTATACGAAGTCGTAGCGAAGACTCGGTTCTCATCCGCGCTCAAAGTCTCGCCTACGCAGGATGGAGACAATCAACGAGAACTCGTGAGCAGTTGGCTCTCTTCTGTATTCTTATGACTCTTTCAATAGGCTGAAATGGTGATGGATTGACGGTATTGATGAGCAGGCTGTATGTCATGCAGGCTGCAGGTGATGAACGCACAAACAAGAGCCATCCATTGTCCAGCTACTGTGTACGCAGTGACTGCAAGCGACGATGTTGTTTGCCATGTACCGACGATCAACCACCATAGGCGATTACGATGGGGTGGGCGTCCATGCTTTCTCCATACCATTTGTTCAGAAGAGAACCATGAAATGAGTCAGCAAAACGATCAAGCCAACTGAAGTAGGTCAGGCACGTCCCCCAGTCGGTGCTATAAAGTACTTAACGCGCACTGGTCAGCGACGGCTGTCTTCTACTAAGCTTCAGGTAATAGTAAGATGAGATGACGGCCCCTCATCTCCCAGACTCCCACCCGCCTTCCATAGCAACGAGGCTGGCGCAAATCACAACCATCATTTCCCACTGAGCGTAATGGGACATTATTCGCACAGAGATTCTTCAGAAAGAGATGGATCAAATGCCTAGAAGTAACTGCACAGGTACAGCGTAGCTCGCATTCTCAGTCAGGTACGTAACAATGCCTGCGCTGTACCTATTCTACTGGTCTCAAAACAAAGAGAGTCAAGGCCACCACAAGAAGTTACAGGAAGTCAAGAAGAGAGCCTTCCATAAAATCGATGCAGCAGACAGGACTGCGTGCTCCACCACCTATCACCTTGACACCACGTGGAGCCTAACCCAAACCATGGCTCCCTGACTACCTCCGGGAGACTGCCGCGGACCCACATGCCATCAGGTCGCCCGTCGTGCACTATTTTAGAGGTAGTATTCAAGGTATCCCGGATGTATATTTGTGTATCGACTGACTTCCATATGTGCTATACAGTGCATAGACCATGCACTGTGATGATTTCAAATCTAGTTATGCAATGGATCTCCAAGTGTGCACAAGCTACAGCTGGGAAGAAGTTGCATAAGTGCCGTTATGAATACTGCTTGTTGCGTCCCGAGCCGTCCCGCATCAGTTCTTGAATTGATCCAGTCCAGTATATAGAGCAGGCAAACTTCTTGTCCAGATACTGGGGTATCGGACGATCCGGATCCAGCGTCTTTGGAAACAATAGAAGGCTCAAGTGATGTAGATAGTAAACAAAACGGTAGCCCCTCTTCTCAAAGCATTGAAAGGACTCCCCCTCTATCCGTTACTGTATCTAATGGATACATATTAACTTGAATTAATGCTGGATCCCTTCGGGCGCCAGTACCGTCCGACCGTTGCGGGGTACAACAGCGTTGCAGGACAAATAGGTTGCAGATCCGAGGAGGCCGGAAAGCTGAGAGGGGCTTAATTAGCGTGTCTCTTGGGTTTCCAATCTTTCCATAATAGCGAGATGAACTCTTCTAGCTCGCGACTCATCTCCCTGAAGCTTACGGTCATTTCCATTCCTCTGGCGACAGGCCTTGCACTAATGCTCTACCCATGGCGCGTTGTGGATACGAGAATGAATCATCCAGAGGCGCGTCCAGCTACTGAAGGAGCTGAAGGAGACACGGAGAACGGACGAGCCTGATTTCGGGCTGCCACCTATAATTAATACCTGATTGAGTTTTTTTTAATTGATAGGTGACGCCTTTTCCCCCATTATTAGCGATCTTTCATCCTCCTGTCGATCTTGGGGTTAGATTCATTCTTCATTTCATGATATGGAGGTTTCACAACCAAGTTATACCGTACATTACGGTTTCTTTTTGTGGAGTGTCAATTTGTCTGATGCCTGTCCCCTTGCATATACTTTGGCATATGTTATGTTGAGTGCCTCCGTACGTACATTCATTGATGCGGTCTGCATGAATTGATAAGCGTGTACCAGTCAATATACTAGCATTTCGGCATGACCGATATCTTTCATCTAAAGTCTATCTTGCGTTATGAGACACATAGTAAGTTGTTGAGACGAGGAAGTAGTCCATAGAGTACCGATGAAGTAAGGAGTGGAAGTCGTGGGTCAGTACCTTAGTACTGAGGTGAAAACAAGTCCACAGCAAGTCGCGGGTATGCCACAGACGGGGGAGGCAGATCAAACTCTTGGGCGGTCTGCGAAAGCACTCGAATAATAAGTGTTTCGTCGAAAATGATAAATGCGTGGTGATACTATAAAAACGTTGATGAAATTAGACATCTTATCATGGAGAAATTAGACTGTTCCAGAGTTGAAATTGAAGTAGAAGGCCGTGTCTATATTATAGTATATACTGTACGAAAAGCCATGAAAGGCTCGGCCATATACAGTGCATATCGTCGGCATGGGTTTCAGCTATCCTGACACAGGGGTTTTTTGGACGCGAGGTCAACAGGATGTCGCATCAACTTCCCCGTGTAATAGTCCGTCTCCCACTGGGACTTTACACGCTCGACCAGGGAGCCTCACATCAAGTGGGGCGCGGAATGCAAGGCGTGCCCGCGACGACCATAATCCTAGGCCTTGCGCCGGTGCACTGGGAACGGGATCTCTCTTTGACAGGCCGCAGTACTATGACGCTACGCTGGACTGCACTGGTGGGATTTGCTAAGACATGATGGATAGCACATATCCGACGGATACTGAGACCAAGAGATATCCATGGTAATGCAATGCAATGCTCGCAAGCAACTGGATAGGATTTTGAGTCAGATTGAGAAAACGGTCAACACTCATAGGCCCTGCCTGCCGGTCAGGACTTGGTTGGTGATGATGGAGCTCCCTGGGTTTCCCCGCCTAATCGCTTCAGTCCAGCCCCGGATGATTTCATGATCTTGCGATCACGCTTCCAAGATCCGAATGACTTTAGCTGCTTGGCCAATGTACGGCGGCCAGCAAGGTTGCTTGCTCATCTTTAGGCTTTTCTATTTCTGTGTTGTCGTTGGTGGTCTACGATAATGCGTGTCTCGTGCTTCTTTACTTTTTCCTTGTTGTTTGGTCAATTACACTGCCAGGCTGCGTTCTTGATGAGATACTAATTATGTACTTCTCTATCTACCCCTGCTCCTTTTTAGCTTCCATTTTCCGGCCTCCGTCCCCTGTGGCCTGTTTGCTCTTGACATGCCCCCCAGCTCTTCTCGTTCCTGTGGATAAAGGACCAGTGGACTACTGCACTTGGACCGCCCAGTCTTCAAGGCGGACAGGACGGATTACGGAGAGTGGATAGGTATTCCCTGTGCTTTGAGCAAGGTCTATCGACACCGACATTGACTCCGACATTTCGTGCCCGTCACCGACTCTATCACCGTCAAATATACGATATGTCGCTCTTGACCGACGGTTTCGCAGACGGAATCATGTCTCTGACAATGCGTTGGAGCATGTAAAAGAAGGGGGAAAAGAAATACCTACCATGAGTGTCTCCATCCTGTACATTCGTGTTCAGGCGTCAACGATAGTTGATGAGCAAAGAGCCAAGGTTTACACTGATGCAGGAACCCAAGAAAAAGACGGTACCAAGAGGCACGTTTATGCTTATGCTTATGCAAGTATCCTTTTACCTCTATCGAAGTGACAGTGTACAGTACCTACGCGGACGATCTTGTGCCCGGTACATGCTCCGTACCTCAGCTAAGATTGCTCCGTGCCAAATATTGTAACTTGGATTGCGTGCCAGCCGTAGTGTCTCAGCCAACGTCCGTAAAGTCAGTGCTGCCTTTAATTGACGGAGGGCATTGGCTGCTACTAGGTTCTCCTGACAGAATTTTCACATTGGCTTGTTCGGCGCTCGTTCGCCTCGCTCAGAAGCTGAGGTGCTTGCTTCTTCTAGTACTCGTCCATAAACGGTTAGGAGCGCAACGAATAGCTTGAGGTACCCCTCGTCGCCCCTCCACCGAATTGGGCCCCGCTATTGTATCAGTAGGTGGACCAGGTAGGTGCTCACCTGGTCTCTGAGTGCTCGATACGGGCTGCTTAGAGGGTAGAGGCCTGGACTCACAGGGGTATAATGGGGGCTAACCAGCCTAGCATTGCTGGTTACGCACTGGAAGTTGATGTTGCATATTACTGCATTCGTTCTCTGCTCACTCAGAATAAGGTACCTTTTAGCGAGCATGTCCACGCAAGTGGTACCTGCCCGCCAAGGAAGGTCAATGTCCATGCCACCTACTATGCAGCCGTGGGCCTATCTGTCCTGTGCAAGCAGGTTGTCCGAAGAACTATACTACTAACCTAGTAGCCCGGGTGGTACAAATCTAGGTAGTCCATGCTTCTGTGCTGTCGGGTGCTAGGTATGCTGTGCTGTGCGCTGCACCGCGCTGGCACGATTGTCCCGGCTGCTGGCCGTCAAGCTCAACCCAGCCTCAGCCAGTGACTTCTCAGCCACCCCTCTCCCTCCCTCCCTCCTTCCATCTCTCCCTCGTCTGTTCCCTCTTCTTGGTTTTCCATGGATGGTTCCCCTCCTTCCTTC